>JACEFO010000445.1:0-41481 GCA_015342445.1 Digitaria exilis | reverse complement strand
TTATTCGAGGTGGAGAAGAAACTTAAGTACATATTTTGTTGGAGAGAAGCACTTTATGCTGCAATTTGGCTATGTTAGAATGAAATATTGGTTTTTAACAACTTATACAAGGCTTTCACTCCAATGCAGGTGATCTTCGGGGAAACTTATTGGATAAGGTTCTGGGCACTGCTGCAAAAGGAGGAGGAACGATCCCTAATTCAATTGGGGATGTCGTACGGTTGAAACTATTGTCGTGGAGCTTTTGTTGCCACGAATGGATGGCTTTTTAGTAATAGGCTTCGTACAATTAAGACCATGGCTGTTTTGAAAGAGACTTTTTTTTATTCAGTTTTTGTTTCCTTTTCATGGCTTTGTAATAAATGAACAACTATATGCAACCACCGCTGCAGAGGCGGAATATTGCAGGAATTATTCCCGTTTCTAAAAAAAAAAGATAGTACTGTGCACGATTCCATGTATGTTGCTACCTGATAATTTAGATAATTAAGGACATTTCAACTGCTATGTAAGTGCTTACTTCAAATTGTAAAGTGTGCATGTAATTAAATCACTCGATTCCATTATGGCATCATCTATTTTTCTGTTAATTTTTTCTTTCACGAGGTTCACACAAATCCTTCGGTTCACCTCGGTTTGGTGAATTCTTTTGTATTGTGCTCATGTTTAAAAAAACTTCTTTTTTTTTATAAAAACAGCACATTTTTTGTCGGAAGTCCTTAGTGCTAAATACTGATGATAAGTACATCCACATCAGCAGTTACAAGTTAGAACATCACTTGCTTTAGAGCATCTCCAAGAATGCCCAAAAAATGCTCCCAATAACAGATTTTGGATACAAAACTAAAAAATTGCCCTCCAACAGTTGTCTAAACGTCTGCCCTATTTTCGCACTTGCCCCAAAATTAGCCCTCTCCAGAGTTAAATATACCCCCCACGCTGCCCACTCCCAATCCTCAATTTGTGGCATCCGGTAGTTTGACGTGAAAGAAGTCAGCATCCAACCCCACAAACCGTTGATGTGGCAGGGATTCAAATTTTTTTAGAAACTAATTATTCGGAACTGTTTGGAGTAGAAGATATTTTTTTGTCCCAATAGTTTTTTTCAAGTTTCTAAAACCTGTTTTTTAGGTCTATATTTACTGGACACTCTGGAGATGCTCTTATGTTTGTTTCCAATAATTTGTAGGAAATATAGAATGATTCACATAAACATTTTCAAGAGAAAAACCACTCCACTCTGTAGGGAAAAGTAGATTGTGTACAATTGTAGATTGCATTAGAGTATGAGAGCTACAAGACTTGGCACTTGGGGATAAGACAAGAAAAGGGATTGTAATACCAGTAAACTCTATCCAATCAGTATCGCGATATGATCTAAACAGATTTCGTGACCTTCAAACTCCATCAAATGTTTCACCCCTTGGAATTGACGGAACAGGATCATGGAGACCGATACTACTGAGATGAAGCCAAAGGAGGGTGAGGGCACTGTGACGAGGGCAAGATGAGCATCATCTTATTAATTTGGTCTCAGGTGATTAGTCTAATCTCGTTGCTTATAATGTATATGAGCTAATTAATTATTATCAGATTCCTGGCAACAGAAGCAAAAGAATATATATAATGCAACCAATAACCAAGCTAATTAAACTCTTCCTTTCCTAGCATCTTCCTTTTAAGAACAAAAGGGGCATAATCTAAGGAATCCCCACGAGCTTTTTTGGGAGCAAGGGCGAACAATGCAAGTGGCATCAGGAATCGACTACGTATAAACAAATATGGATGCACATGCCTTTGCCACTATAGTCAGGGAGACGCACCGGCCTGGTCTAGATCTCGTTTAAGATTTTTTCTTCAGGTCATGCGTACTTATGATCTCGATAGCATGCAGACTCAGGTTCGCGCGGATCTAGTGGCTCATGAACCCAAACACTACTAGTAGCCTTACGTGTTCCACGAGTGCGTGCATGCGTCCAGTCCCAACTGCCGAGGCTGCGGACGCTGTTTGAACGCGGTGTGTGTTTTCTCTCTCACACTGTCACACTGTGCGGTGTGGGGTGCACATCGGCGTTGCGGGCTCTACTACAGAAAAGGACAGTGAGATAGAATGCTGAAGAGAAAGAAGTAGTAGAAATGATCCTGTGTGTTAAAATGCACAATTATATTGGTACATAAATTTAGTAGCAAGTGCATTTACTTTGGTTACATCATCTCTCTATCTAATTTCCTATTTGGGCGCAATATGTTTGAATTCAAGTTCAGAATATTCAGCCTTCTTCCCCCCCCCCCCTCTTGTTGGTTAGATTGTAATGGACCAAGCCAATGTCTGAGAACCAATAATGGTGGCCACCCTTTATTCCATTTCCTTTGTTTCCCTTTGCTTAGTTTTCCATAAGAGAGGCTAGGGTTGGCTTAATGCTGGAACACTAGGATTAGGGAGTGATTACCCAAGGATTAGCGATCATTACTCTTGAAGTGGGAAGGATGATGGAGGTTCCTAGCTAGCCCCAAATCATGTAAGAACAAGATTTCACATTAATCATTCATGGTGAGTTCGGGGTTAGCACTTGTGTTCGTCTATCTTCGGGAGATTTTCATGTGATGGCTTATTCTTCATTTTTGCCCAATATTTTGAAGTTTTCGGGAAATACTTCCTTGCAAATATCCTCCAAGAACTTCGTGCATTTGGGGTGAATTCGAAGTTTCCTGAGTTCTTCATGTTTTTCCTTTGATTCTCGATTCCGTGTGATTGACTCTCAGATCTATTTTCTCTTGGGTACTTAATCTTCATCTCAAGTTTAGTCTCAATCTATTGCACGAGCTGAGGGATCAATTGGATCAAGTTTTGGTGATTTTTGGACGGCTCTTTTTTAGCCACCTATTCATACAATGGTGGCCTTTCACACGCACCGAACCACTCTCGGTGCTGCTGTGACTTGCATTCTCTGCGTTCACACTGACTCATTCAATGTTGAGCCTCAGACCCACAAATCAGTCGGTGTCTATAGCTGCCGTGAGTCTCAGGTTTTCTTCTATGTATAGAAACCATATACTCATTTCAGTGCTACCCTGTACACCGCACCAAATCGATCGGTGCTAACTGAAGTGTATTGTGTTCTGTTTACCATCGGTTCAATCGGTGCTGTAATTTTGCACTCACCGAGACCATTGGGGTTTTCTGCTGCTGCTTTTGTTTTCGTATCAGGTTTGTTCGTAGTTGCTTCCATGTGCTTACCTAACGTGAATCCTATGGTTAGCCTCCCTCTAGTCGTGCGTGGCGCTAGTCAGCGGTGGCTCCTACCTCCTCACGTCCAGGCGCGCCGCCGCCGACCCTTGCCCTCCACCCATCCAAGAACAACACCGCCAGACGGATGCCTCTCCCTCCTCGCGTCTAGGCACGACGTTGATCGGCGGCCGTCCTCTCCCTCCTCACATGAGGGCAACGCTGCTTGCGCCCTGCCCTCCTCCTGTACAATAGTATAGGCCCCGTATAACGATCCAGGTGTGTTTGCTCCATGCGCAGGGGCGAAGCTATGTAGGTTCAAGGGGGGCATGCACCCACGAAAATAATAGAGTTAGTGCTAACATATGATTTTTTACCACTAATGCACCCCCCTCACTCAATCTTGTGCACCCACTTCTCAAGGAATTAACAGGCGCACCCCCTCTATTCTGCTCTAGCTTCGCCCATGTATGTGCGTGCGTTCGCCGCCCTCTACTGTATCCACCACCGGCTGTCTACTACTCGAGTACTCGGTTAGTTCGGTTTATAACCAAACCAAACAAACCAAACAAAAAGAACCAAAACCAAAGTGGCTCGGTTCTCATTTTTCTCATGAACCGAACGCTTTCTATTTTTGAAGAACCAAACTTTGCCAAAAACCAAAGAACCTGCCAGGGTCTACCTGTAAAGGTGCTCTCTCTCTCTCTCTCTCTATGGCTTGTCAGGAGCCGAACGAACGACAAGTAGGGTGGGCGGCAAGCATACGCGCTGTTCATTGTGATTCGGAAAACCTATCTGGAAGACTGGAATATATTATGAGTTTCTCCACTGTAATCACACCATTTCTGGAAATTTAATGTTAAGGCAACATCTAAGCAACGGTAGCAGGTGACCTTGTTTAGTTCGGCTATTTTTTTCATTGCTACAGTAATTTTAAATGGTTTAGATGCGAAATAGGAGTATTAAAAGCAATAATTTACAAAACTCATCCATAACCCCGAGTGAAAGTGTGTGACCCAATCTATTAAGTCTAATTAGGCATGATGAGACAATGGCGTGGTACAGTAAACAATATCTAATAACTAAATTAATTAGACTTAATAGATTCATCTCACGATTTCACGTCTATCTATTTAATTAGTTGTATATTTATATCGTGTTTAGTCCTCATAATCTTTGGTTTATAATTGCTATAGTAAATTTTGCAAAGTTTTTTCACCAACTAAACATGCCCTCATACTCATGCGGGCTATCACGCTAGCAATATATACTATCTCTCCCTATATCTTGGCTGAGAAACGAGAGCCTTTGCTTTTGTTTATTGCATTGTTTGGTTTTGGTGTGAAAAATTAAAAGCGTCTAAATACAGCCCATCAAGACGATGCCCAATCCCAACAAGTAAGCCTAAAACATAATTATTGTAATCCTACAAACAAAACATAGTTATTTAAGGAGAGCTACGCTATCATTCCATTGTGCAATTTTAAATGTCCACAGAGCTAGTAATTTTATCTGTTGAAGGTTGACTTTATATATAGAAAAGCAAACGCATATAGTTTCTTGAGAATTTTAAAGTGGGCATGCCTATCACACAATACCATATATAGTCATTATGTCAAATCTCACTGCTGAATATACTAAATATGATGGAGTTTGATGGAAGCCAGGGAAGAGGGTGAGAAGAAGAGATGGGGAAAACTGCTTCCATGGCCCACAGGAAGACTACACAGAGACTCGGAGACTACTGACACATGGGTAAGCATTTACCTCTACTACGTCTCGAGGGGAGGGGACACCATCGTGCTGCCAATGTTCGTCCTCAAAATATACAGATTTGCTGGCGCCCGATATTTTTTTCTTATCGGGCGCTCCATGCAACGTAGAAAAATTACTGGTGTAATATCAAATATCACTGTTTGCAACACTAAAAAAAATTCCATAAACTACTTTTTTATAATAATTGGCAAGTACCAAAGCGGCACTTGAACGAGCTATAAAAATAAACCTTGCCATCCAATGTTGAGATGAAAAATTCTCACCGCAACATCGCGTATTTTCACGCAACATCAATTGTGAAAGTAACATACCACCAGATCAACGATTGCATGTCACCCCACCTATATATTGTCGTCAACTACCTATGCAACATTCGAATTGACATACTGCATAGCCATATGAACATATGCAACATCCGGATCAAACACTTCCGGCATCAATTTTAAACATATGCAACATCGAAACATTCATATCTAATTTGCAATATCCATAAGAAACACTTACAATTTATCTGAACATGTTTAAACACATGGAAACATCGCTTGCAAAATGCAGAATCCTTAATAAAAGAGAAGCATTGCACATGTGGTTGGAGGAGGAGGAGGAAGATGGCGAGCTGAGGAATCCACCACCGGTGGAGGCGTGTCTGACCACATCTTGCGAGACGAGCAAGGGTTGATGGCGTGCACTAGGGGATGGAAACGGGTCGTTGTAACATGTGGGTAAGGAGTTTAGCCGCCCATGAGCCTGCCCACGGCTCCGATCTTTGCCCGCCCGCCAGCCTACCCGCGGGTAAAAATTCTGCCCGCGCCCGACGGATATCCCATGGATATCGGGCAATCCGTTACCCGCACCTTCCTGCTTCCGCTGCCGCCGCATCCTCTTGCTGCTGCCGTGCCCTCCGCAGTTCCGAGTTGTCCTGTGCCGCCTGCAGCTGCGCCGCTGGCCGTCGCTAGCGTGCGCAGATGCCGCTGCACCGCCTGCAGCTGTGCCGCAGACTGCCACAACCGCGCGCAGATGCCACTGCACCGCCTGCGGCTGCGCTGCTGGCTGCCGCAACCGTGCGCAGATGCCGTCGTGCGCGCCCTCCCGTCGGCTTACGCACTTGCGGACGGCAGCGGCCAAGACCGAGAGTCGGAGAAAGAAGAGAACCGTGCAGGACAGCAAGAGAGAAGAGAGGACACGGAACGGGCGGACGGTGGACGAGTCACGGGGTGACGGGGTGGATAGGATAAGGGACAGGGGCGGCGGGCTGTGCCTGTAGGAGGGTGGGGGTGTTAGTTTTAGGGTTTTCTTTTGGACCGGGCCTCCATATTTTGTTAGGCCACTTTGTTATGCGGGTAACAGATAATATCCGCAGGTAAGTTTTTTTTGCTCATTTTCTGCCCGCGGGTGAGATTGGCTGCCCGTATCCGTGCCCGCGGATGGAATTTCCTGCCCGTATCCGTGCCCACCTGGTCGGGTATCCGCGGATATCCGTGTGCGCAGACAGAATTGCCATCCGTAGCGTGCACCTTGTCGACGGCGCAAGCCACCTAGCGCTGGATCTTGTGCGGGTGAAAAGTGAGTTGGTCGGGTGGTGGCTGGCTCGAATTGAGGTTGGGGAGGAGAAGACGAGAGTCCAAGACAGAAAAGTATAGCTTGAGAGAAATGCTACAGCAGAGATAGAAAAGCAGTGGGCGTCCAATTTTTGTTGTCCGCGTCAAACGTATGAGTCTAAGAAATTCCACAAACATATATAATCTTTTTATTAAATTATGAATGTATAGACCATGTGATCAATAATCTTAATGCAAGCAACATTTGAGCTTGAAATAAATTGTGCAAATATGTGAATGTTCCACAACGCAATTAAACACAGTCGCAGTAGCTATTCATTTTATATTATCTGATTGTCATCTTTGTTTACAGTTACAGAAGTTTTTCATGAAGCAAAAGTTAATTCTGCACACATTGTGGGAGCACTAGGACTTCTCCCTATCTTGAAGAGTAGTAATGATATAATTAAGTAATGTTTAAATACTTGTCCTAGGCACCACAACACCACCTTCGGTTTGGTATCGTATACAGTTACCAAATGATCTGATAGGAAATCCTTATGTTCCCAGATTAAATTTGAAAGGATATTATCCAGTCCACCCTTGAGATCGTTCAATGCTTGACTATGTGAGAATTTACATGGGTTCACATGGAGATAAAGAGGATAATGACATGGTGACGAGTGCAAAGCATCTTAGCTTGGACAAAGGCGACTAAAACTCGTTGATTGATTAGTTAGCTTACCAGATCGGGATGGCAACAACAGCGAAATAATGCAACAGACCAATTATTCAAGTTAAACAAAGCTAAGCCTCCATGTCGAGATCTCGACCATGCTGAACTCTATGTATGTATACAGCTCGTCCGCTGAGGTCGACAGGTCATCTTCTTCGGAAAGCATCGGCATCACCCAGATGATGTAAACAACTATCTCTCTCCATCTTTAAGAGCATGGTTAATAATAGAGCGCGTGCTTCGTTAATTATTTGGCTGTAACATCCTGATTCGGGCTTGAATAAGATTGATAAGAATACTCGTACAACCAAATAGCAACTTACTTTTTGAAAGCCCATTCGAAATAACTCCAAGGTTAAGTGTGCTTATTCTTCAAACTAGAGGATCTCATTGGAACTGATTTCCACTCATTTTCATGTTATTGAGACCAGAGAGCGAATTCTGTCGCAGAATTTGGGCCATCATTGCCCCAGAGATGACAGAAACATTTGAAATGAGAGCACTGAAAGGAACCCAATTTGTGGATGTAGAGACCAACCACCTTTGAAGAAATCGAGAACTTAAAATCATTGAGTTGACGAACTCTAAAGGCTGAAGCATGGCCACCAAGAACCGAATAAGTGCAACGCCCAACAGAGATAGAGAAAGAACTCATAAAAGCCAAAGCCTTTTGAAAAATTCACCGGAAGACCGAACTTTTCCTTGATGGTCTCCAGAATCCGCAAGCCAGCAGGGGGATCCAGGCCATTGATGACCATGATGATCCACTGGTAAATCAAAGAAACCCTGGCGGCATCGCCATGATTGCCAGCCCGAAAAGTTAGGAGGTGTTGTTTAACTAATTCAAAATGTTTGACGCGCACCGTAATGGCACGAGAGCTTATTTGGTCTCTTCAGGCACATACTGTGATGTTGGGACTTCAATTAATTAGGTGTCGTCAATGTCTTGCGGCATATTGAAACACCTTGATCGCTTTATATTTTGAGGAACTCTCATGTTCAAAATAAAAATTATCACGTATTCAATGTGTCGCAGAGAACAACCATGTGCCGCCCTCCATCATATCTCAATTTTAGAAAGCATATTTGTTGATCCTGTTTTCGGCACTAATTTTCTGAGTTAACATGGACATGAATTTCGTTCAGATTTCTGAATTTAAATTTCTGGTGTACTTTCATAAACTATTCAAGTAAGAATATATGTAAAAAGAACTTTTACAATGATTGTCAAGTACCATGATACTACCAGAATATAGAATCCAACGGTGGGAAAATGTCTAGTACCTAAAAGTATCCATCCAAAAGTACCAAAATTGTGGGACCAAGTACCGGATAAATGGGTCCACATAATTATTTTATTTTATTTTTAAATTAAAAAGAAAGGGTATATACGTCTTTTCCCGCCAATGTGGGGGAGGAGGCTGCGGGAAAAAAAATATCTTGATATATCGTAGGAGGGTATATTCTAAATTCTAATCCGGGTATATGAAAGTACTAATATACCCTTATTATTATTTATTTAATATTTCAAAATTCTAGTGAAAGTACCGGTAAGTACCAGGAAAAGTATTTAAAGTACCTACAAGTACCTGGTAGTACCAGCTGGTACTTACCAATCATTGTAAAGAGCTCGTAAAAAGATTATATTATTTTTAGGAAAATTAAGGAATGATTATTGTTGTGTAGTTGAGTCTCAAGCAATTAGGCAAAATAGATTATCACAGATCACATATTAAACAGTTGGTCAGCTCTGATCGATCAGTAGCGCTTGAAGGTTGCATTGCATCCTGTGAGTCAAGCACTACGACACCACGTGTATTGCTAGATAGAGCTCCAAGATTAGAAATGTTACGCATAACTTTAACTTGTTTCAACTTCGGTGCGGGTCGAATTACATGACATGATACACATCAACTAACGCCACCTTCAGCTTTTTATTTGAAACAGGCGAAAAAGAAAAGAAACCTGCCTTCACATTATGCTCCATATATATACATATGGTCCCTGCTGCTGTGTTGAACTGTTGATTCGAATTAGAAAATTACATCTTCACATGCCCAACTATCCAAATTGTGAACATCCATACTGGTGGCCCAGGAAGCCATGCTCCCTGACAGAAACAATGTCACTTCAATATAATATAAGAATCATGTCCTCATTATTGTATATATCATATGCATACGTTCACAATTATCACTGTTATAATATACTCCATCCATTCCAAATTGTAAATCATTCCAATTTTTATGGAGTCAAACTATTTTATCTTTGACCACAATATAGAGCAGAACATAAAAAATCATGGTACTGAATAGAGATATAGTATAGAAATATATATACTTGACAAAAATTGATGAAGAATATTTATTTAGTAGTACTTTATTGTATAAATTTGATTAAACTTGAGATCGTTTGACTCTCTAAGAATGTTGGAATGAATTACAATTTGAAATGGAGGAAGTAACAATATATACATACCGGGAGCATCCGCATGATCGTTGAATAGATGTTCCTCGATAGCACATCTGAATGAATTCCATGTCGTGAGAATATAATCCTTGTTGTTTGTCGACAGAGACTCTGGCAACGTCTCAGTGATCAGAAACGATGATGCCCGTGGCCGGGAGGTTTGATGTTGCTGCTGCAGCTGTCTGTTCGAAGAGTCAAAGTTCATCATCTGAAACGGGCTCCAAGACATTGGCTGGTGGTGTTGCTGTTCTTCCTGCATCCAGCAGCTGTTGCCATGCGAATCGAATCTAAGCATCCTCAACCCGTCGCTGCTTGCGGCAGTCAGGTCGGCCTCCACGATATCAAGGGCTGGGACGGGAGCAGCATTGCATGTGTGCTCGTACATGTAGGTAACCTTGAACAGTGGCGGGATGTTGTCGTTGTGCTGTTCCACCAGCTTGGTGGCCATGCATTTTTTATCTTCATAATAAGAACATTTGAAATAAAGTCTGCATCGATATTTACATGGATGAATATACGTAGATGAGCTCATATGTATATGTCCAGCTGTTTATAACTTTATTACTAGCTGGTACTTCGCTAGCTCCTACTGTACACGATATGTCTTTAATTATAAATAGAAGTTCAACGAGGTTAATAATATATGGAACTACCTAGCATAATTAGTCCTCAAATTTCCAAAATCAAGTTGTGTCATTCAGAATCTCTATGCATATTCATGGTTAAAACAAATCTCATCTTACTCTAGGCATTCTATAAATTAACACTTGCAGTTGGAAGTAATGAGAGAAAAAGCAGTACATCATTTTGTTAAGCTTTGAAGTTTGTTTTCTATTTTTCATCTCAAACTTTCAAGTTATGATTGTGCATATGTACTAATTATGGCTTGTCTTCATATGGCACCAATGATCATGTCAGAAAAGTATAAGCGATGTTCCAAAAGAAGTTTGCAGTGAGACAAAACCACATTTTTCATTCTAATATACATTTGAATCATTGATACATTTAAGTCCTGCATGTTGATGTTCACATGTTTTAATTTTTAGGAATTGATATCATTCTATCATCTAGAAACCTCTTGTTATTTGAGCAAACACTAGCATAAATATAAGAAGGTATCAATACTAGCATAAATACAAGAAGGTACCAAATCAGTGAGTGGAGAGTATTCTACTTAATTACATTAATAATAATTGAATTTTTCTAATGCACTTTATGGTCTATATCTTGAGAAATAAATATTACCTAGGGAAAGGACGGCCCTTGATCCACTTCTGGCCATACTTCCGCCACAAATGACCATCATGATATGGCGTGAGCGTAAATTTTCCCGTGACATTTTATCCTTCCTGCAGTAATGTATTCCAAAACTATATGATTCAAATTTGATGGCCATGGAAAACTTAATCGAAGCGGAGATTGAATCATTTATTACCATATATAATATACCTAAGAATTTATAGATAGTTAACACCTTAAAAACTATTTGTACATATGATCCATTACTGTGACTTGTCAAACTATCTAGTCTCTGGACAATAATTTCGATTACTGGGAAATTTAGATTTTAGTTTCCAGTTGCGACTGTCATATATAATTTCAGTTTATCCATATGGACTTGAATTTCGAACTGTAAAATATCAATGCTGGATGGGTAAAAAGACATGTAGTGACTTAATTATATGTAAGTTTTAAGATGAAATATGTGGAGTTTAATCATCTCAGAAATGAATGTATATGGGAACCACATGTATTCACGTGAGAACATATGGAAGCATCACTAGACTAAATGAACATGATCATAGTACTTTACTTACTATGCATATGCTCGAGCACATTCACTTTTCTAGCAAATGATTGATCCAATACTTATCGTGGAGTTTTTCCGCTAGATTTTTTTGAAAAAAAAAGACTAGGCGCAAATAATCTAGCTAGGGTCCTCAAGGATAATGACGATCTCTAATTTGATTAATGATTGATATCCCCCTTCAGAAGAGATCTGCAGCATACATCCAGAAATGGGGTAATTACTATTCCTTTATCTAAAAAATATGCTGATAACCAAAAATGCTGTAGCGACTACCTCCTGCATCTTTGTATGGCGTTTCAGAACTGACATTCTAAAAATTATGCTAATTTAACCTTGTTATTACTGCTTCCTTTCTCTTTCTGCCCAAAAAACGTCCACATATGACAAAGAACGAGCTAGATGACAATCTCTCTGTACTTGCATTGGTTCAGGACACGTACATATAAGAGGAAGCTAAAGATTTGCACAAATACGACGCATCAGATAGCTTATGAATGTAACAATCATGAACAAAGATGAACGAACAAGTCAAGCAAAGCAAGACAAGACACGGGAGGGCAATACTTTGAGGTAACATGCATGCATACCTCTTCTTCTTCCGGCTATCCCACGTCGAGTCTTCCAGATCTGAGAAGCCAAAGACGCCTCCCGGAGGGCTGTAAGACCCTGTCCAGCTCGAGGCAGATCCAGTTATGGTTCCATTGCCGTTGAGCTCTTTCCTCTTTGGCCGCGACGCCATGTTTCTGGCTACAGTTAACCAGCAACTCAAGTGGCGTTAGCTTCGCACGCGAGACAAGATGAAATAAGCAGCTGGAGCGTGTGGAAACAAAAGGAGTAGGGATGATGTTGTTTGCAGCTCTAGCTCATGGTCACCGGCCGAAGCAGTGGGGCTTTAATAGATAACAGTGACGAGCTCAACTGCGCACATTAAGAAAACAGCACGTTCTCGATCGGTACAGCCATTCTACATAGGGGTGCAAAACCAAATTGGTGAACCTTAGAGGCACCTCCAACTCTCTTTAGTTCAAATATTTATATTATATATTATTCTGAAAATAATAATATAAATACTTAACAAAATAGCGGTGGATCGGAGGTGCCCTAAGTGTTTCTATCTAACTCGAGTCCCTAATTCTATATATTTGGTTTTCCCATCTTATTTGTAAGCCATGTAGCAAAGGCTTTGATATGTATTCTTCCCAACCTGAATTATAAGGGATTATAAGTCAAATATTATAAATTCGACCAAGTTTCTAGGAAAAAATCATAATACATATCAAATGAGTATATGCAAATCAGCAATAAATTACATTTCCATAGTTTTCATTTTTGCAGCATAGTAGTTAAAAATCTTGTGTATAATTTTTGTCAAATCTTGTCTTTTCTTCTGTTTTTCGAGTTTTGCTTCTACATCTTTGCTAGGGAGGTTTTCTCGAGGCAAAACTATGTTACTATGGTGACCACCTACCCTATGCTTTGGTTCTGGGCACGAAGCGTGTGCAGATTTATCTACGTAAGGCATGTCGCTACTCTAATCAGGGCGAAAAGGAAAAAAAGTGTCAAATTGTAGCGAAGAAGACAAATTTACAACCAAAGTGAACAAGTGGAATTATATGTATTTGCCAAGTGGGTCAATATAGTAATGTGATCATTATTAATCGGGAAAGTGGAGGCTACGAATCCCGAGTCACTCCCACGTTTCTTTACTATTTTTGTTAGCGGTTTTTTTCCCCAATCGCAGAAGGGTTTGGTGCTTCACCTGAGAGAAGAATAGCGCCTAAATGCCACATAACAATGGAGCTCCTTGACTGTATCCTGCAGGGGTAAACTGGTAGATTTAAAAAAACATCAGTTGAGTCTAAGATATCCAGATCATCAATCCAACATAATTAAATATTCAAGTTAGTAGATTGTACTCGATGCAACGTGAGCACCGTTATTGAGAAATAAGCAATCGACCGATTAGTATTTGACAACAGGCGGTATTTTAGGGTTGTGGGTATAGTGCTATAACCACCGCTCCGCTATTCTTTTTTATGTACAATTTAGCAGCTATTAGCTATTTTAGACGAGAGCACCATTTAAAATACTCATTAGTCGATGGAATGATGTAGTTTTGGATGAGAAAGCTCTCCTCTCTAGCTCTTTGGTTCGCCGAGAAGTCATGAGCCATTGACATTGAATATGCTTGGAGAAAGTACAAAGAAATAAGTCTTTGGTAACTAGTTGCATTGCTACAGTAAATTGGAATGTTTGGATACGAGTTACAATTATTTAATGCGGATAACTGACAGAACTCATTTCATAATCTCTGGTGAGTTTGCGAGATGAATCTATTAAGCCTAATTAGGATATGATTAGACAATTATGTGATACATTAAACACTATTTAAATGATGTATTAATTAGACTTAGTATATTGGTCTCGCGATTTCGCATCCATCCGTGTTATTTAGTTTTATAATTATTAGCCCTCCTAATCTATGGTTTATAATTAGAGCTCTTTTACAATGATTGGCAAGTACCATGGTACTACCAGGATATAGAATCCAACGATGGAAAAAATGTCTAGTACCTAAAAGTGCCCATCCAAAAGTACCAAAAAGTACCAAAATTGTGGGACCAAGTACCAGATAAATGGGCCCAGCTAATTATTTTATTTTATTTTTAAATTAAAAAGAAATGGTATATACGTCTTTTCCGCTGATGTGGGGGTGGAGACGGCGGGAAAAAATTATCGTGATATGTTGTGGGAGGGTATATTCTAATCAGGGTATATGAAAGTACTAATATATCCTTATTATTATTTATTTATTTTTTCAAAATTCTAGTTAAAGTACCGATAAGTACCAGAAAAAGTAGTTAAAGTACCTGGTAGTACCAGTTGGTACTTGCCAATTATTGTAAAAGAGCTCTTATAATTACCATAGTAAAATTTCGCAAACTAGTTTAGCAGATCGACACTAACGGTTGCAGGACAGCAGCTTCGCCAAAGCAATTGGGGTAACTAAATTTGTGTAAATCAGATACTATGAGAGAGCATACCTGACCTTTTCTCTGCCTCGGGCAGCATCTCGATAGAGACCCGGAGATCTAGCCAGAACCGATGATTGTTGAGCACTTGACCCTCCAACCAACTTGAAGAAAATTAAGGGACTGAAGCGTATATTTGGTTGCACTGATGTGCGCACGCAGCGAAAGAAAATGGCCACTTGCTAGATCTCAGAAAACCGAGGTTGTTTTGGCGGTTTTGGGTTGCGGTGGGCGAGCCGCGCGCCGCCGCGGCGGAGGGGTCTCTTTCTAGCTAGGGAGTATAGATGGCCATGCAGCCCGTGGCCCGTTGGCACGGCCCACGGCACGGGAATTTGGCCCGGCCCATGGCACGGCACGGCACGGTGGCAACGGGCCCGTGCCGGCCCGGCACGAGGTGTCGTGCGGGCCATGGGCCGCCACCCCGGCCCGTGGCACGGCACGGGCACGGCCGTTGCGGCCCGGTAACCCAAACATTTCGGTTAAACAGTTTCAACATTTATATTAAACAACTTCAACACTTCGGTTAAACACGTTCAACATTTACATATGTTCAACTGTGAATGTTTGAAAATGTTGAAGCAAGAAAAATAAAATGTTGAAACAGAGAGAACGTAATGTTTAAAACGTTATAGCAGGATGTTGAAAGGAGAAAATGGAGTGTTGAAAATCAAGTACACCTTCTCCATGGTCGGTAGCGGGCTTACGGGCCATGGGCCGGCACGGGCGGCACGGCACGGAAAATCGGCCCATGGGCCGTGGCGTGGGCCGAGACCTTGGCACGAGGCACGGATGCGGCCCGGCCCGACCGGCACGACGGCACGGCCAGGCACGACGCCGTGTGGCACGGCATGGCCCGGCGGGCCGTCGTGCCGGGCCGGCACGGCCCACTGGACATCTATACTAGGGAGTGTTAGTGTACGGCGTTGAGTGGCGACACCAGAGCGCTCGGCGTTGCCGACGTCCGCGGCGGCGCCGAGCTAAGGTCGATGAGTGGAGACTTGACTGACACTGGCTAGCGACGCGACGTCGCCAGCTGCCTTGCGGCGTCGTTGGCGTGGAAGCTACGTACGGGCGCTCATGGCGGAAGAGAGAACTGGGGGGCGCCGGCCATGACCGCACGCGGTGGAAATGGTTTTTTTTTTTTTCTGTGGCGGACGACGCGCGTCGCTCGTGGGAGAAACCCCAGGCACGGTGCCTGCCACTAGTCGCGAGGCCAGCTTCACGTGCAGGTCATCGGAATCGATGCCCTTCAGGCGCCACGTAAATACCCTCTTCAAAAAGGTGTACCATCTCCTCCCCTGGGGATGCTGCATATCATATCAAAGTAGGCCGCATGGCAATGGCGTTATCGGTTGCAAGGGTGCTCGAACACAGACACCCTCGTCCTTTCTTTGTGAAAATAAATATATGTAGATCGAGTCAAAGGCTCCAAGATTGTTGAATATCATAGGTGGCTAATTTACGTGAAGATTTGGGGTTATTTTAGATTATTAATTTTTGTAGTGGCAAAGGTGAGCAATTTAGATACAGGTGGGTAATTTATTAAAAAAGATAATTGATCTAATGACTATTACGATTAGAGTTGGCAAATTGATGGCCAAATGTTTCTGTTTTCTTTTCTGTAAGAATTTATAGGATTTCTCGATTTGTAGACTGTCTACATAGGATTTTAGGTGGCTTCACGTGGAGGCCTAAAAAAACTCAATTAGTAATAGTAAAATTATGTTTAGGCCAAGCGAATCAGTTTCTTTTTTTAACTAACTAGCTTGTCCTAAGGGACGTATATTTAAGGATGGAGGGAGTATGAAGTTCTGGACATATATACATCTCTCACAGATTCAAATAAACTTGAGAGAATTTGTGCTTCAAAACATGCACAAGTTCCGTTGTGAAAGGGTTGACTTAAAATGGAAAATAAATAGCACACAGCTGTTAGAAGTGAAATGCCTATTTGTAACACATGAACTCTGCAATCTGATAAGAAATGGGGGCATGTAAGGTGTTAGAAAATAAGCGCGCGGAAGCAGTTACTGATCTACCGAGATGATGATCACAGACGACACCGGAGGCACGATATTTGTTAACGAGGTTCAGCCGAAGCCCACATCCCTGGGGCATGACTACGGGCGCTCCTCCCCAATACGCAACACCGGTCGCTCCGGGGTCCCGGCAATGCGTCGCCTCCCCTGCGAGCCTGTCACTATGTCGTCATGGTTACAACAGCGGTCCTCCTCTCATATTTATGAGGAGCCCGGGTTACATGAGTCCGGCACGTACTCTACACCCTACCGCTAATACAACTCCAAGTCCAAACGTAACCAACTAGTACACAATATTCGACACAACTCTAACAAACTCCATCTTGACGAATATTCTACCATCTCGAAGCCGTTACGTGTGAACCTCCGTGTACACCGGACTTGAGTTGTTGACTTTGTAGCTCACAGAGAGCCACCCGACGAGTCTGACCTGGCCTTAGACCCGCCGTCCTCAGAAGACACTGCTATCCCTGCAACTCCATCTTCCATGACTCCACCTGCAACCGTACACCCTTGCAGCTTGTACAGATGTGACACCGTCCTCTCTCCTATCATCATAGTCTCATCACCCTTCATGGTCTTCATGGTCTTCCCATTCGGCTTAGCCCGGAATAACATCCCATCATCATGTAGAGCTCCAAGCGAAATTAGATTCCTTCGTAGCCCTGGCACATGCCTAACACCTCAAAGCACTTGCTCATCTCCGTCTTGTGTCTTGGTCTTGATGTCGCCTACTCCAATAGCACGGTAACCCGTGTCATCTCCCAAATAAGCTAAGCCAAAATCACCAGACTTGTACGAAGTGAACCACTCTTTCTTGTGCGTTGCATGAAAAGAGCTTGCTGAATCTAACACCCACGCTTCAGTTGATTGCACACTAGTTGATACCGAGAGAACATCACCATCGCTATCGGAGTCACTCTTTTGAATTGCAATATTAGCACTTGTCCCCTTTTTCCTTTCTGGATAGTCTCTTCTCACATGTCCTAACTCCCCGCAATCATAGCACCGCACCTTCTTCTTCCTCTTCTCCATCTTCTCCCTGCTACGATCATCTTTGACCAACAATGCATCACCTTGTGGTTTCTCCGCTACACTGTTTTGTCTCCTTTGTTCCCGGGCCAATAACGCTGCAGTAATATCCACAGTCTTGATGCTTTCCTTGCCGTACGTCAAAGTCGTGACCACATGCTCATAAGATGATGGTAAAGAACACAGAAGAATAATTGCCTTGTCTTCATCATCAACCTTCACACCTAGTTGTTCTAGATCCGTGACCAGCTGACTGAAAACATTGATGTGCTCTGCGAGATTTGACCCCTCCAGCATCTTCAGCCCATATAACTTCTACTTCAGATACAACTTGGTCGTCACAGTCTTCGACATGAATTGACCCTTCAGTTTGTCCCAGATTTCCTTCGGTGTCTTCAGTCCTATCACATGGTGCATGACCTGGTCAGACAGACATAGCCGTATGGTTGCGGCCGCCACCGTCTGTTTCTCCTTCCAATCGTCATCATCCATCTTCTCTGGCTTCTTCTCCTGCAGACCCACCAAGTTCCCATGTTGCGCCAACAAGTCTTGGACCCTTGTCTGCCACAAACCGAAGTTGCCAGAACCATCGAACTTGACCACCTCAAATCTGGTTGACGTCGACATCCTGTCGACATGCGGTTTGACCTACCCTTTGCCGCCGGTAACACCGCCCGATCCGCTCGCCTTGTCAATCGGCCCGACAGACGGATCGATCTGCTCCTCGCTCTTGCTATCTGACCCTGCCAGATTGCCCGCCGATGAACACTCGTCGATTGCCTTCGCACCAAAAACTTCCTCCACAGTCGAACGAAGCCTTCTCGACCAAACTACAACTCGCTTGCTTTGTTGATCTGACTTGGTTCTCTGCGCCTGCTTTTATGTGCCCAGTACGGGCATCGCCTCGTCTGGCTTCTTTTCCGAGTCGGGCACGAAACCTGTCGTGCGCCCTTGTCCGAGCCACGTCCAACTCGAACTGCACCATGGAGTACTGAGTCAACCAAGAACTTATCCCTCGTCCCTTTCTATTTGCTTTTCCTTGCATGTGCCATCGGTGGCTGACCAAAGAAAAAACAAACATAAAGAAAAACCAGCATCATGTTGTGTCCAACAAGGATTTCAGATCCTTCAGGACACATCCAATGCACACCTGTACGTGTGCCAAGCCCATAGGGACAACTTCTTGATCCGCATGCATCTCGTATAGTCGTATACTTCCATCCTTGCGCAGTTGCGCCGACTCCAACCAGCCACGATTATCGTCGTTCTCCGAATCACGCATATATTGCTTGCTTGCATGGCCCTCGTGTCCACTTCAAAGTCCTTCATGTCAGAGCTTGCCTCCATGTCCGATCCAAAATTGAACCTGCAGTACGAGTGAAGACATGCCATAATTGGAGTGGTTAACACCGCTACATGCGACATGTCATCATGGCGAGCACTGCTATATGTCCAAATGAATATGTGCCAACTATATATATACTGTAAGCACTTTAAGGATGGATGAGGTCAGGTAGATGAGGATGCAGTGACGCGAGGACATGCATCTTTTGTGGATCCGCACGATTAGTCTAATCTCGTCGTATAGCTAACCGGAGCTTATTAGCAATTCTGGGGTGGCAGCAACGTCGTCAAATTCAATAATACAACTCGGCAACTGGGAACTAAAGATAAACAGAAGCAAGGTGCCGATGTCGACATGATAGCTCTTCCTCCCGAGTCAAGAGAGTGACAGGGCATCCGCAGCTGACATACCTTAAATAACTAACGTATGCAATTGGCACGTGTTGTGGGAGCTAGTCCATACCATACTTGGATTAAACAAATAACAATCGCATCTGGCATCAACGTAACCCACGGATTAAACAAGTCCTCGATGGCTTCCTTTACAGTTTACCTAGCGGATCGAGAAGGTGCCGGACATCTCGTCCAGATCTAGCATTAGATTGCCTTGGCATACTGGTCAAGATCGTTCAGACCGATGGAGCAGCAGGTAAGGCGCGACACGGATCTAGAGAACATCACCCACAACGTTGTGCTGCACCCAGAGGCCAGAGCACCCGCGCACAGGCCAGGAAGAGCATGCTCGACCACCAAGCTGGCCAGCGCAATCAGTCGAACCCCACCAAATCATGCTGGAGGCAGGACGTCCGATGCTGCTTAAAAAGTATCCAAAGCTAGCTTGGCGGCTTGCGTCCACACCGTCATGTACTCATGTGTATTCTTCCTATCAGGAACCTGATCTACAAAAGAAAATATTATTAACTTTTGTAACTTTAATTCTCTAAATATATATGGTATGAGAATATATTTCATAATAAATTGAATTGTAATTATTTGGTATCAAAATAGTATCGGTACATGTTTGATCAAAATTAAGATAGATTAGTATAAGTGAATTGCCCATCTCTCCCTATAGCTTAAGGTTTTGGGTTGAATTGGTTAATGCATGCAACTCAATATGGTATTAGGTCTTGAGGTTTCGGGTTCGAATTCTAGTGGGCACGATTAAATAAAATAGTTCCAGGTGACTCCTATATTCCACATTTTGAGGGGGGGGGTGTTGAAGTATAAGTAAAATTACCAATATCTCCCCATCAGTTTAAGCTTTTGTATTGAATTGTTTTTTTATGAAACAGGAGGGGTTGCCCCCTACTGATTATATATTATATATTGTAAAAGAAGAAAGAATTTACATCTTTATCTCAAGAGACAAAGAATGAAACCAAGAAAATAAACTCAACTACAACATTATGTCTATCCATGAAGACATTGAGAGTGGGCAAATTTTTCTTTGCTCTTAGAATAACCAGAGCAGATACCTTTTGAAAGAGGCTTTTGCAATCGTGAATTGATGGTTGGACATTTCTGAAAATAAGATCATTTTGAGCCGTCCAAATGCGCCAGCTGAGTAGGATTACAATTTCCATAAAGAAAGGGACATGTGGTTGAGTTTTCAAACTTTCCACGGATAGGAAAGGATCCATATGATCTGAAATATGTAACTGTAATCAATTCCAACATTGTTGAACAAAAGAGCATTGAAGGAAGAGATGTTGAACACTCTCTTTAGTATTAGCATTGCACAGTATACATGCATAACTTGGGAGATCCATATTTCTTCTTCTTAGTAAATTTCTTGTGCTCCACCCTTTAAAAGAGATGTTGACTATTTTTGTGTTTATGCGGAACCGATGATTTCCAAAGCCAAGAGAAGCATGGATGTACCAAAGTTGTACCAGGAAGATGCTTGTATGCTTTGGATCAGAATCAGTAAGAACCCCATATATATGTCCACATATCTGACTCCCCATATTTGCATTATGTCTAATGCTTCAAGGAGGGGTTTGTAACTGCTCAAAGGCTGCTCCAGACATGGGCAAATGAAAAAGTTGGTTCAGTTCGGATATTGATTTTGCAGTCTGAAAATTAACAGTTTTTCGTTTGGCAAAGGAATAGTGTTGCTTCGGGTTGAATTGTCAGGTGCATGCAACTCAATAAGATTTACTTCTTAGAATACAATAGTTTTTTTTCGGAACCTGGACAGTATATATTAAAGAGGGCAAATTTTTTATTTGATCGAGAAGATCGATTAGTGTAATCTCGTAGCTAGCTAACACTTTGGCAACGTACTCTGAGTTGGCATCACATATAGCAGCACAATAATGCAACTTTTTTAAGATGAAGGCAACATAATGCGACTGACAAAGTGGCAAGTTAAACAAAAGCAAGTACCTAGCTGTCAATGTCGACCGTCGTTATCGCCGGAGCATCTTTTTTAGCAACACGTAATCTATGCAATTCGCACGTGCTTCTAGGAGCTTCCCATCCCTCCTTGATTGAAATGCCAATTGTATCTGGCAGGGACAATAAATAAGTATTGATGCCTTTACCTGCTAACGAAGGGGGGTCTTGTATTTGTATAGATATCTCTGAAGGGTCGGGTCCTATATATGGATGCACAGATCAAAGCCGATGAATAATATGCCCAGGCCCAAGGGTTTTGGCGCGGATCTAGCAGCACGCAATCGACAGCTCAAGAACCCATGCGGCTCGGCTTTATGCTTCACGTGCTGAAGTGCGCATGTACTGCCCTTCCCAAGGCACATTTGATATATATATCTACTAAAATATTAATTGTCCACACCCGAATCTTAGGTCAGTCTCAGTGGGGGTTTCATGGGCATTAAATTACATGACACATCAGCAAATTTGCTTATGTGACAGGGTAATTATAAGGAAAGAGAAAAAGGGAGTGTCATCACCATGACACTCACCATGTGCAGTTACCAAGACATGAAACTTGCATTGAGAGTCATTTTGTTTCATCCTAGGCATATTTGGCCATACACCATGCGAGAATTAAATGTTGTAGCTTGTCTATGAAATTGTGCCATAAAACTATGCACTGAGAGAGGGAGTTTCATCCCATGATAAATGTGATACGACAGTCTTGGTAACTATGTGATGAAACTATGCATTGAAACTGGCCTTATGTGTTTGGTTGTATCATTTGAATCTGTATGAAATGATACGCAATAATAATTATTCTTGGTTGGGTGAATTGTATCAACCCATCCAGGATTTAACTATCCCACTTAATACGTTGTTGTAGTAGTTAGAGTAAACTAAGTGGTACAAATAAATTGGTTGAACCATTCCATTCAAGATTATCTATTCATGCATCATATGATGCATGCAACAAAACACAGCATTAACGTGTTGCTAAATAGATATATATCCAAATCCATTTTTTTATTGTTTTTTGTTCCACATTTGTCTTCGACAATATTAGGTATTATCCATATTCGTGAGAAATAATGTACTACTGAAACTATATAAAATAATCTTAACTAATAACAACAAGTAATATTAATAATGAAATTACATCCCAAAAAGCATTTAAAAGTTATCTCCATGCCTAATGATTAGTGGCATGAACAATAATATGACTAATGATGTAGCATCCGCTAACATTATTTACAAGTTATCTCTATTTTTAGTGACCAATGTTCTTAATATTAACAATCAAGATATATGAGGATTATATTCATTTTAATTTTAAATACTCTAGTTACCTATCTAATTATGCAAGTATATATCTTTTATGTATTTCCTATAAATTTACTGAAATAGCTTATTGATAAACATGTTATTTTGGATGACGATACATTTGTTATCTAATCATATTTCAACTTCTATTTGTATAATAATTTTGTTGTTCCAAAATCACTAATACAGAGAAATCCTATATTACAAATCGATTAAATATCCTAATGCAAATCCAACATTCAAATTCGTTTTCGAGTTAAAATGTGATAAAAGAAAGTTCTTTTGAATCTGATTCAATTGAATCCGATCCCGTCCCTATCTACTGCAGCTGTGCGAAACAGAAGTAATAGGTTTTATTTCCTTTTCTTTTCAATAACGAATTACATATTACATATCAGCAAGAGATCAACGCCACATTTGGCTTTTATTCAGAAAAAAGAGAGGAAATTAAACCTCTCCAACACGCTCAAGAATAATTAACCCTGGCTATTACTAGTTTATTCCAATTAGAAAAGTATCCTCTCCTTCAATACCCGTACATGCCCAACCCTGCAAGTGAGCGTCCATATTTGTGTCCCACGAAAACATGTTCCCTGACAAAAAAAAGAAAGAGGTAATTTGTAGTAGTTCGTAATGATACATCTTTGGTCATGTAGTGCGTGGACGCACAATACTAGTGTCCAGTAGTATATAAGTATTGGTTAAGGAGAATTTAGTAATTTACCCTATACCTATTTATTTTTAATAATTTTAATTGGTAACAATTCTCACTCTCTAATCGGTAATATAATCATATCAATTCAAAATAATAAAAACATAAAACAATACTAATTAGTAACATAATACATAAATTTTATTTTGTTTTTTAATATATTACACTAATGCCATTAAATTACTTTCATAGATTACCCCTAGCTTACTATACTACCCTTAAATACTACAATATCACTAGGACCATTTTGTATAGTATACAATTAATCTCGACCGTCGGATCTTTATATACTAGTCATTTTTAACCGCTAGTATATAGTGGTATTGTGCGTTGTAAAAGACCTCTAAAATTAAATTATGGTCACCCCCGGCCGCGGCCGGCCCTGTATTACCAGCAAAATCCGCCTCATTCCCGGAGAGTAGATTGCCCTCGTCGACACCATAGCTGAACGAGCTCCACGTCGACAGCACATCACCCTCACTACTGTCACCGTTCGTCACCGGCAGCATGGGCGACGACTCAGCTATCGGAAATGACGACGACGACCCTGCAGCAGTTGATGGCGTGACGCCGCGAGATAGCACAGGCTGTTGTTGAAGCTGGCTGTTCGAAGCATCAAAGCCCAGCAGCTCGAAAGGGCTCCAAGACATAGGCTGGTTGTATTCACGCTGTTCCCGATGCATCCTGCCGACATTATTCCGGTGGTCGCTGCCATAGGAACCGAACCTGAGCAGCATTCCGGCCGGTAGCTCGGCCTCGGCAACGACATCGGGAGCCGGGATAGGAGCTGCGTTGCACGTATGCTCGTACGTATAGGTCACCTTGTACATCGGTGGATAGTCGTTGCTCACCTGTTGCATCAGTTTGGAGGCCATGCAGTGCTTGTCTTCGTTGTAAGAGCATCTGAAATATAGCCTGCAGAGACATGTACATGCAACTTAGGCTATTTTGGAAGTCTCTCATAACCAGTGCAACGTCTGCATAGGCTAGAATATTTTATAAAATGTAAGGTATCTCAGAATTTCATGAGATGTCTATGATTTAGGATAAAGACGTGCATGTGTGTACATCACGCGCATGCATGTACGGGTGCTTGTGTGGACATCAGGGTTCGCAATCTCGTTCAAAACCAGCCGGTTCCCTCGGGAACCGGTCAAACCGCCCCGGACCGGTCGCGGTTTGGGGCGGTTTCAAACCGGTTAAATTTAAAATATTTAAATTTAAATTTAAAATGGAAAAATATCAAAAAAAGTTCCTAAAAATACTTCAAGGTATATGTAATCTATTGGTGTCAAAAAATTTCAAATATTTGCTCATTTGATATTTTTTGCAGGCATTAGAAGTTCTACAAAAAAAAGGAAAAGAAAAAAATCGGCTCATTGAACTTCTAATGCACACAAAAAATACTAAATACACTAATATTTGAAAAAAAATTGACACCATTAAATTCTACGCACCTTGAAATATTTTTAGGAATTTTTCTTTTATTTTTATAAATTTTAAGTTAAATTTGAAAACATAATAAATTATGTATTGAGCCAGCTTACCGTCCAAACCGGCCGGCTTACCGCCCAAGCCGCTCGGCTTACCGGTCAAACCGGGCGGCTTAGCGGTTCAAACCGATTGAACTAGGATTTCATATACATTTGAATTTGTCCGGTTTTGACCGGTTCCAGCGGGAACCGGACCGGTTAGCCGCTACTGCCGGCCAGCGGTTCGGCCCTCCGGTTCGGTTTTGTGAACCCTGGTGGACATTTGTGAGTGTGTGCTCGGGATTTCAGATTTCTATATAAAGCTTTTTTTCTTGTTTGTTTCATAGTGTTCACGGTATTTGTTCTATGTTCACATCCACGTTATGAGAGTTTATTTCCATTTATAGCTTGTTATACTCCCACCATCCCCAAACAAATCATGTTCTATGATCTTTCAAACACATTATGAGGTGAAAAATACGCATATTTCCTTATTTAGTCAGGTTTGTTGCCGCACCATACACATAATAGTTGTCATTTTAGAAGCTAGATTTGTTCCTTAATCATCCATACAACATATATTTCTATTTTGCCATGCATACATGCATGCTAGAAATGTATTATTTATATGTAGCATTTTTTTTCGAATGGATGGAGTATATTATCTAGAGTCCATCACACATTACTGAGCGAGAGACAAGAGATAATACCTAAAGTAACTTCCTGTTGAAACCATATGGAATAATGCTAGACACTAGAATTTTGAGTTAATTTGGTCACAGACTAACATATTTTAGTAATTTAGAAAAGCAATTCTTTAATCTTAGAATTTTCATGATTACATATGCGGATAAGGAATTACACGATACTTTGTCCTTCTCTTTTTTTTTAAAGGGAAGTGGCCTTTTCTTAATGAAAAAGGTTGTGTACTTTAGAAATATGTCAATAACATATTAGATTCCATCAAGCATAAGGATAGATAGTTTTATTGTTCTTATAGAATTTCTAGTGTTTGGATAGTAAGTTTGAAAGTATGTCTCATGAAGATTCATATGTAGAGGTTTGATTTAAAATAGCTTCGGATTTGTACTCCCCTATGCTAAACTATTTGCCGCTTTAGTTTTGTCATAAATCAAACTACTCTAAACCAAGGTTATAAAACAAAACGCCAATATATATCTACAATATCATATCAAGCTAATTTCGTTGAGTCCATCATGAAATACATCTCGATATTACATATGTTCATCATTGTAGATGTTAATATATTTTTCTATAAACTTGATCAAAGCAAGCTAGAGTGGTTTGACTTAGGAAAAGAAAAATGAAGAAAAAAATAGAGTGGAGGGAGTAATATGTATGGTAAAATGACTTCATTAATTAAGTTGATCAAAGCTAGAGTAATTTGACTTAGGACAAGCAAAAGTGATCATTGCTATCTGTTGTACTGTGCAATAGCTATGGTTGTTTCCCAAAAAAAAAACACATTCATTAGGTTTGGTCATGGATAATAACTACGCTCTCCATTCCGATCCATTCCAATTTACAGGTTGTTTGTCTTTTTCCCAAATTTTGACCACTCGTCTTATTTGAAAAAATGTGCAGATGTAGTATAATTTAAGTCAAGAATATTCACTAATAAAGTAAGTCATGACAAAAAAAATGATATTTCACATGATTTTTGAATAAGACGAATGGTCAAAGTTGGAGCCAAAAAGTCAAACAACTTATAAATTGGAACGTATGGAGTAGATATTACTTTTCTGCATGCATTTATAGATTTATAAATATAATCAAATTTTAGTGCCTAGCATGTATTAGTTTCGTCTCTAGAGTACATTGATTTCTAGATTTACCTAGCAATGTGTCGATATCCACATGATTCTTTCACGTTATGGAATTGCACAAACACTCGGAAGAAAGTCTTTCTAGACCACAAATAAAGCTAGTCAAATAGATGAGACTCCCCATCATATAATGGTCCAAAACAATGTGAAGGGAGAGATCTCTTATGCACCCTCAAAGCTAGCTGAGGCTGGGGATTTCATCACCATTACTTTATTTCAATTCCCTCCCTACTACCAATGTGGAACTATTCCAATGGTTTATATTACTGGCACAAAGATTAAAAAAAACGAAATCAATGCAGGGTCTAGAAATAGAGCAATTACAACCTCCACACTATCTTTTGATAGTTCTATTTCACATTAACACAGTTACCGAGAAATTAAACATTGCTTAGTTGCTTATCATCTAATTAATGTAACACACAAGACTTTTTAGCTAGTCCTCTAATGTTTTAGCTAGGAACTCTTTATTCTCATGGTTCATATATATCAAAGTAAATAGGACTGCCATTAGTGAACGTACGATTTTTGGAAATACTGAGAATGGGGGGTATTGCCTACCGCAATAATATTTGGAATGCCAATGATGTATAGGATGGGCTATAACTCAGTGAATCAAATTTTACCTTGGAAAAGGAGAGTTTTTAATCCTCTTCTGGCCATACTTTCGCCACAAGTGACCATCAAAATAAGGTGTGCACGTATATTTGTCCCATGACAGTACATCCTTCCTGCAAAAATACATAAAAGTAGCAAATTAATTACTGAAACCGGGGTGCAAGAGCGCATCCCTATATAGACGCATAAAAGGGTACACCAAAATAAGTTGTTTTTTTATAGAACCAGCTTCTTCATTCATTCATTAACATGATTACAATCATCTTGCACAACTTGCAAGAGGGGAGACTAGGAGGGTCATTAGCCCAGACTTCAAAAGAAGAATAAGCAGAAAAACGAGCACACTCATGTGCAGCCCTATTGGCCGTTCTCTTAGCATGCACTACACAGAAAGAGGAAAAGGAGGATGCTAGCTCCTGAATATCATTGAAGATCAACACAAACTCAGATTTCTGGGCCTTCCTATTGTTCCACAGACCAAGCGACTCCAGTGAATACGTACGTACGATTGCTCCGTATGTGTGGATGGTGATTGTCTGGAGTTTTTTTTTTTCCTTACCTACGTCAATTTTCACTGTTTGTGTTTGTCCTTTAGAACACAATTTTATATCTCTATGGCACATATATTAATCTTATTCATATATTTTGACGAGAATATAGTGATAAGAACTTACACAAGGCAAATATGCATACACACTTATTTATGTTTTCCTGAGAAAAGCTATACTTCTCTGTGTAACTAATGCTCAAATTTTTACAGCTCGATTGCTTTCAGTCTAGGACCATAGTAGGAACATATTTGAGATATTGTGCACATATGACCAACTATTGTATGCAGACTATCAGGCCATGTCAAACAACTGCCATAGCTTTATTTGTCTGCTTGTATGATAGTACAAATCCAAAATCAAGACATTGTATTAAAAACAAATGCTAGATTATCAGGATCTGCATAAGCTTAGCTTATGGATAGTCTAGCTGTGTACTATATATTGTAATCTAGGGTTCTCGAGAAACAGAGGCTCCTTTGCGAGAGGAAGATTCATTGATAGTAAAAGAACGGTGGAGAAGTTATTTTTGTATTCCGAACTCTTTCTGATTGAAAGGCTTTAGTATAAATAATATGGAGAATATCTTTTTTTTTCATAGGGGGCATGAAGCATTTCAAGAAATGTCTAGTATAATGGTAACAAAAAAAGGTCTCTTAAATGTTTGGTACAGTGCTCTTTTTACCTTCGTTTGGAGTCTCAACCAAAATTACTCTAGCGACCCTTGACTACTGAAACTGTATGTGCACATCAAAGAAAAATGGATAAACGTTGCTTTCAGCTAGAGTGAGTGTTCTTTTTTGGCAATTTCTCTACCAATTGGCCACCATAAAATCCAACTTTTATTATGTTTCTTTTTCAGAACTTTCAAAATACTTATTAAGACTCCAACTTGTGACCTTTCTTTATCTGTCCAAAAACTTCCCCATACTGGCATACAACAAAGAGACACTATAGTTACTTTGTAGCTTGTCGGATTCAGTACACAAAAACAAGAGGAAGCTAAACATGTGTGCATACCACAACAGAAAAGCCACACCGGCCGATCAGCAGGAAAAAGTTCAGTACTTCTGAGTCAGGATTATTGGCTCCTGCGAGACTACTATAAGGGCAGAGGTAAAAATGTAAAGAGATTAAGGAGAACGAATTGAAACCAAGCAAGCAAAGGCAGGAGGCAAATAGATTGAGATACCATGCACACAGGCCCCAACCACACTGGTTGCTCCGTTTCCAGAAGCCATACCGTACCTCTTCTTCCGGCAATCACGCGGCGAGACTTCCTGCGGTGATAGACCAAAGACGCCCCTGGAAGAACTGTAAGACCCGGCCGGCGCAGATCCCATGGTGGCTCCTTGGACGTTGGGCTGTTTCGTCTTCGGCGCCATCCTTTCTGACCGCGCTATCTAGCTCCTAGCTCCTCAGATCAACTGGCGTGCTCTTTGCAGCAGTTGCGAATGATGCGTGGGAAAACGTAGGAGGAGATTAGCAGCTTAAGCCTCTTTCATGGCCTGGTCACCGGCCGGAGGTGGGGATTGCTTTATTGTTGAGGAGCTCAACGACGCAATTACAAGCACGTTCCTTGCAGCAATTCTATAATTTTTTTTTCTCATCTTATCTTCAAATATTCAAAAACTTGGGTCTTTTGATATATACAGCTTCAAAAGTTTACAGATGTGACACTCTTGTGGATGAACTATCGTTACTCCCTCCATCCCAAAATAATTATCGTTTGCGCTTCTCGAAAAGCAACTTTGACCGAGTATATATAAAAGATGTGTTAAAAATTATTTTACCAATTAAATATCATTAGATAGAAATTTGAATCTAGTTTTTTTATTAAATTTTTTTTATAGATTTAAATATTACACATATTTTCTACAAATCCAGTCGAACTTGTGATATGGATACCCAAGATAACAATTATTTAGGAGCAGAGGGAGTACTTATTTACAGTCAAGTTGTAGGCTTGCAGCAAAGGACAACAGACAAACAATGGGAGCAGCAGCAAGTGGATTATATGTATGGCCAAGTGGGATTGATATAATACAATGTACCCATTAGTAGTAATGAAAGTGGAGGCTACCAATCCCAAGCAACTCGGCCACTTCAATTTTAGCAATCTTTCTTTTTCCCTAATTGTTAAATCTGAACGGTTAGGCCTACGCGATTCACCTGAAAATTTTCCTAAAATGACATACTATATGATGTTACGGTGAAGTTTATAAATGTCCGAATCATATTGGGCTTATCTGATGGTTCAACGTGATATACAGTAGAGTGCATGGCTGAATTCTTCAGTGCTAAACTGCTAATCATAGATCTGCAGCAGATTCAGTGAACCTCAGCTAGTACGTTCTGACATAAATTAATTATATTGTAAATACAAGATTCATCAGTTACACTCTCTTGCCCTCAATTTACTGACTGGCAGCTCTCAAGGATCAAACTCAAAAAATGCAGTTTTTTGGGGTCAGAGAGCTCGACCAAACAGCCGTGGGTATGTTTGTATGGAATGGATGCAGAGATCGTACAGAAGCAAACTAGACGTCTGGGCTTGGGACGTGCGTTAAAGTAAGCGAAATTTGGTGTGGTGAAACATAGCATACCTGGCCCTTCCTCTTCTTCCCAGAGGCAGGTTTCTGAAGACCGCGAGAACTGTCAACTGTGCCACACCCTGCAACATTTCAAGTTGGAAGCGCATCAACAATGAACTCGATGAAAACGAACTAAAATAACTACACTAACTAAATGTCATTCTGCTCGACTAGAAAGTGACATATACCGCGGTCGATTCGGAGTGTGCTGGAGATCAAGGATTCAAGGCACTGATCATCACGGAAGCGAAAAATGGTCGCTATCACTTCTGTAGCTCTGTACTTCAGTTCCCAAAAGATTATTTCTGATAGGAAACGGAGGTTAGGGGAGAGGGATATGAACTGCGTATGCCTGGAAGGCGCGCCGCGGCGCCTATGGCGGAGTGGATGAGAAGTTGACAACTGGAGTGCCGAGAGTGCGCCGATCGCCAGCCGCGCTGATGGCGTGGGAGCCATGGCGGAAGCCATTAAGCAAGCTGAGGCGCCCGCTGGGTACGGCAGCCGTGGCCGCCGCCGTGCATCTCCGCGATGTTCGATTCGGAGCCGCGGGAGGGGCTGAATTGTTTTTCCCTACGGCGTACGCGCGTCGCCGGTGAGGGAGCCCCACGCGTGCGGAACCAGATCGTCTGCGGTCGGTCAAATCGACGGCTCTCGACAGTCGGCCATATCCTCCGTCCCTTCTCAATCCAGCGGTGAGCTCGTCCAACGCTTTCGTGGGCCGCACAGCAGCCAGGCCGAGCAGCCCATTCCACCGCGTGAGCTCACCTTTGACATTGTCTTCCTCGTCCAACCAACGCCGGCCATCTCCCCACGGCGCCTGCGCCCGTGACGACGCCCGCTGCCTTCGTGCGCCGCCTGCGCCCGTGCCGTCGCCCATCGTCTCCCCGCGCTGCCTGCGCCAGTGCCGACTCCTGCCGTCTCCCTGCGCTGCCTGCGCCCGTGCCCCACTGCGTGCCGCGGCCGCCGGTGGTAAGAACGCAGGGACGGCCTCCCCTCGCCGATGAACTCCACGGCGACAGCGCGGAGAAAGCAACAAGCAGTTCGTCTCCTCTTAGAAAGTGGCTACGGATTGCTAGGAAGGCCACCATAGATGCACGACGTCCCATCTGAGCTCACGGCTACAGAACTCAATGTTGAAGATGTAGTGTGCTCTGTAATCCTACTTGACCAAAAATCCTGCATGACTGTTGTTCTATAATTGTGCGTGGTAGTAAATTGGCAAATTTTGATTGTATAGGAAGCAGCAATGACTCTGCAAAATGTATGGATGGCAAATTGTTTCTGAATTGTGCTACCACATGAATAAGCAGAAGGTTCAGAGCAGAATATTGCATTGTTCTCTTCCTCTTTGGCATACTGAAACAGAAATAAAAGACTACAGAGCTCAAAGCTATTCTCCAAAAGCTACCACAGGAACTTTACACTTGAACCAAAAGCTATTCTCCAAAACCAAGCTTGACTACTAAAATTCAACATTAAAATGATCAGTGGTTGCTCCCTGCAAAATGAAAGAAAATAAATTCAACAATTTGTGCATATCAGTATAATGATCTGCACATTGAAATATTACCGTCAATAGTTGAGAGAAGGTATTAATAGCCATGTAAGATTCAGGCATTCCTTCTTTAGGACAAGATATGCTAACTGGAATATTTTGGACTGCAGCATCATCATCCAAGGCTACTTTTGCAGTTTTTTGTTCCTTTTTCAATAAAAGAGAGTAAAACAATTAGATAAGATCTTGTTTTTCCAGGAAATACAGTTTAAGAGAATGAAGTGGAATTTGTGTTTTACGTACCACTGAACCTTTTCCCTTCTTGTGCTTGGAGGTTTTAGTTTCCACTTCCTTTTTGTTACCTCCCTTCTTTGTACCCTTGTGGAACTTATCGAGCCAATTTTTTTTGCGCTTCGACGTTTTTGTTTCCACCTCCTTTTTCTTTAGGTGCGCAGAAATTATCAACTCACTTGGAGCAGGAACATTCTTGGGAACATTGATTGGATCCACAGTATCGGTGCAACCTTTGATTTTCTCTTCAACTTGCTGGCTAAGTATGTCAAGTGTGTTGTTTACTAACAAGGTGCATGGTGGATGGCTGGCAGCCCGTAGTGCCAAATTTTGAAATTTTCGAGTCATATCTTTGTAGCAGAGCATATCATTTAATTTTGGATTTGGAACTATGTTTCGGCCTTTGTTGTCTTGTATTGTTCCACTACGCGCTTCCAGTGTCCAACGCTTCAATACATATTGTCCTGGGAGTGATTTTATATTCATCAAATCAAGGACCATTATAGCATGTGCACACAATATTCCAATTCTACCAAACTGGCCACAACTGCAGGTACTAGTTTGCTCTAAAGGATCACCAATAACTTTGTACTCCTTCTCAAAGACACTAAAATTTTCACCAAGATTACCAATTGCTACAAGATACTCATTGTTGCCTTCCAATGCTGTGGTGCATGCAACCATGGACCTTTCATATTCACTTTGAAAAGCTTCAAATATTTTTGGTGTGTACAGCTTGCTAGCTTGAATTAGCATAGGTGTCCTCATCTTGATTCTAGGTATCTTTTTTCTTGAATTAAATTCAGAATCTAGCTCAATTTTTCTTTTGTCCCCCACCACTCTTTTAAAATGGTTAAGGAAACGAATCATATCAAAATCAGATTTGAAATGCCTCTTCAGTTCACTATTCAGACTCTCACTCAATTGGGTACTTCTCATTCCTAATGAGAACAAATCCTTCATATAACATTCAACCCATTTTTCTTTGAACTTGTATATACTATCCAACCAAGTTTGCTTGCTCACCTTTGTTCTCATCATGTTGAATGCATCTTCAAAGCTCTCCTCATCTTCGTACTCAAACATACATGCACTGAAATCTGATAGGATACTTGGTTCTTTCTCAACGTCTTCAGCTACATGTTTGGGAGAAGCACTTGATTCTTCTTCATCAGGTTTAGATAGATGTTTGATAGCATTTTGCATAATGTGAAAGGTGCACAAACCATGCCATGCATCTAAAAACACTTCCTTAACTGCTTTCTCCATTGCAGCATCTTGATCAGTATAGATTGTTTTGGGTTGCTTGCCATTATGTGCTTTTAGGAAGGTCTCAAATAACCACTTGAAGGACTCAAATGTCTCATCATATAAGAGAACAGCACCAAAAACTATTGTTTCTCTAAACTGATTGAACCCAACAAATACCCCAAAAGGCCTACTTTCCCTATTTGTTCCAAAAGTAGTGTCGAAACTAACAACATCACCAAAATATGCATAGTCAGTGAGCATTTTAGCATCAACCCAAAATATGTTTGCTATTTGTTCTTCCTCGTCCAGCTGCAATGCATATTGGAACGATGGGTTCTCAGCAATTTTTTTCTTGAAAAAACATAAGCATACTTCCTGCTTGACCATATGCCATCTCCCGTTGCCGCTTGCCCCGTAAATAATTCTTGTGGTCACGAAGAGTGTAACTGAGATTAAATGAGCCACCAACTTGGAGACTAGCCAATTCATGTGCTGCTTTAGGTCTAATTCCTGCATCATCAGCTATCTCTATTTCAAAGCCTTGTAACTCTAAAATTTTTCTTTGAGACACCATCAAGTGTGAGGTTTCTGGCGTATGAAGGTTGTGATTGTGTTCCAAAATTAAATCAGCCACTTTATAAATTCCCTTCTCCCGGTCCAGTACAACACCCATACGAACTTGGCAATCAGTTCTAGTTTCAGCTCTTGGGTTCTTTGTTAGATAATCCCTTTTGTCTTCCCTTCTGTGACCCTCATTTGCACAAACATACCTGCAAGACCTAACACTCCCATCGCCCCTTTTGTTTGCATACCTTTTCCTAACCTCAAATCCTCTTTGGCCTCCGTAGCTAACCCAAAACATCCAAGCTGCATCTACAGTACTGAATTCCATGCCAACTTGAGGTACCAAACTGAGCAGCAGACCCTCCCTACAAGCAAAAGGCAGGTAAATTTTAGGAACTATAATATCTAATCTCATGACAATGAAGCAACAACAATGACATTACACACCTATTTTCTTCCATCTTAGATGTGCAGATTTCGTTTTGTTGAAAGCAACCAGATGTTCTTTTCAATTAGTTCCAACACTGTCTAATGAGGGAGGCAGAAGGAGACTAAATTAGAACAGCATTACAACCTAAATACACAAAAATAGATGATCGTACTGATTTCTTACCTCTTTCTCTACCAAGGACGAAAATCATCATGGGCACCAGAGGATCGCCACCTGAGGGCTCGTGCTCCTCCCGCCAAAAACGGGAACCGTAGCGCCAAAACACCAAGCTCTCGCGCTAAAACAGAAATAGCTCGTCGTTTCTTCATTGGACGTACAGGCTATGCTCTTATTGGGCCGAGGCCCAAAACCTATAGGCCGTGCCTCGTGCTCTTCCCAGTTAGCATACGAACTCACCGCTGGATTAGGAAGGGACGGAGGATATGGCCGACTGTCGAGAGCAGTCGATTTGACCGACTGCAGACGATCTGGTTCCCACGCGTGCACGGTGGCCGCCACTCGGCGCGCTGGATCTGCCCGGGTGGCCATGGGGGAGCCCTGCTTCACGTGCACCGTCGTGGATATCGATGCTGGGTCAAACGGTGCGTCAAGCTAGCTTCCTCCAAGGCTCCAAGCTAGTTTTGCTCACGTGTAAAGTCCAGCTAAACCATACGCATACAGCCCCACAGGCCACAGGTAAAGAGTACGAGTGGAGGGGGAAATGAGTTCTCTTCTGTAGAAAGATAGCAATTTTTTTCTTGCTGTAGTCAGCGACCCAGAGATTGGCTCTCGATCCACAACGGGTAAGGCAAGCCTTCTCTGGCGAAGCAACACTAGGCAAGACACCGTGAAAACCAAACTGTGGCCCGGCCCATAATACGAATTTTGATATGCTTAACCCACGATCTGTACACACACGTGCGTGTGGTATGCATGGAGCGAGACACATGATGATATGATATAGGTAGGTAATTTACCCTATTAACATTGGCAAAAGCACAGTTAAGTTTCATTGTATTTTGTGAAATTTTTATGTCCAAGATAGGATATTTAAGAGTTTTGGACTATTTTAATAGTAGCAAGGTTGATTCCTAATTTAAAAACTTATCTGGTACCCCACTATCCATCTAGTCTGCTTGACTTAGAAGTTTATCTCTACTTCTATACCAAGTTGTTAGATGAAGATCTAGTGTTATTTTAGAGCTTTTTTTAATAAGCATATGCGGTTACAAAAATTAAATATTGATTTTTGGGAGAAAGATTAAATATTGATTTAGAAGATTACACTAGAACTCTGGGCGCGGCGTTGCCACGCCATTTGGAGTTGGGCCAGTGTTGTTATTTGAAGTTCCCCGGTTGCATTTGGATTTAACCAATGTTTTTGCTAGTTTGCATTATTGAACAGTTGAAATTTTATATTATTACCTGCCATGCCATGTTTGTCTATGGCAATAGATCAATTTTCTGACGATCTAATTATATGCCCCAGTAATCAATCCTATGATCACAGTAAGTGAACTCCATATTAGTAAGTGGACAATTACCATTCCCCAAACGATGCTAGTAACATACCGATCTTCATGATTCATAGAGGATGTTTTCCACGAGATTTTAACAAATGCATATTATATTTGTGCAAAATCCATAAATATTTGTTCCAAAAATACAAATGAATTTAGTATTTTCGATGTGTAGAGCTTTTGTAGGGTGGATGAATGTGACATCCCCGATTTTTAAAAGGCGCGAAGTTTGACCAAAGTCAAAATTTGGTCAAAATTCGACATAAATTTAAAGTAAAAATGTATAATTGATCAAGAAGATTGAGAGAGAATGTTTGACACAAAATTGGGATGAAATGGAGAATGGAAATAGTTCAATTAAATGGAAGAAGGAAATAGAAAAAGAGTACTGTTCACCGTCCGACAACAGCACTTAGCTGTTTTCAGTTTTCGCTGGAAAAACATAATGAACAGCTATATTTGAGGTGCGATTGTGATCGATCTGCGGGTTATCTGGCTTAGGTGTCTTAAACAAAGTTGTAAAGGGAAGTAATTGGAACAACTTTTGTTTTTGGGTCACACTCAGAAGATGGCTGGATCAAGAAGAAAAACACGAGAGAAAGTAGTTCAGAAACTGTTTCAGAAAGTTCAGTAAACTGACAGCTGAACTGAAATTGAGCCATTTGAGTTTGAATTTGAAGTTTTCTGCAGAAACTTACAACTAGGAAGTTGTGCTCCTGAAGGTGAATTTCAAAATCGTTTTTGACACCAGATGCATGTTCAATTCAAATTTTGGGAGCAATTTGAGAAATTCAGTTAGTACCTCTGAATTTAAAATGTGTTACAGCAGCAACTTGGAGGCTCGAATTGGACCTCAATTCGTGCTCAAATGGGGTAAGTGCCAATGTAAGAAATGTAATTCAATGATCCAGCTACAAGTTTGATGTTGGGAGTTTTGGAAGTTACCATATGTTTTTCGGAGAAAAGAAGTGTGCAATGTCGAGGTTTGAAGCTGTCGGAATGGGGAAAAGTGACGTCGGCCAGCTGCTAGGCAGCTTGCCGCCGGCGGTGCCGTGCAGTTCGCCGGCCACGCATCGGTTCCGCTGGGAGCCAGCTCGGGGAGAGGCGCAGCAGGAGGTGTCAAGCCACGGCCGCTGCAATCCGCGGTTAAAACGCCGTCGACGGGTTCGTTTTCCCCTCTTTCACCGCGTCGTCCTCTGCTCCCCGCCATGGTCGCCGGCTAGTTGTTCGCGCGCTCGCCGTCGACCGACCCTCCCCGCTCTGTTCCTCTCCACCAAAGCTCCACCGTCATCTCCTCGTTCGTTTCCGCCCGCTCTTGCTCCTTCTCCGCTGCTCCACAGCCCGGCGCAGCTCAGTTTCCAGCTCACCGTCGCCGCCTCGCCGGGGTAAGAGCTGCTCTTCATGTTTGTGCTGTTGCAGTCGCGTTGGCCGGAGTTGGAGAGTGCAGCAGCGTTGCTTCGAGGTCTAGGAAGATGCTTGGGGGCTTAGTTAGTTGGGCGCGACGTTTTCCGGGCCGGGAACGGCGTTCGTCGCCATGGCGCGTCTCCGCCATGGCCGTCGCGCATGAGCAGCCTCACTCGGGCCTTCTCCGGCCGAGCTGTGATGCGCGCTAGATGTGTCTAGGTTTGCTGATGCTCTCGGGGTAGGTGTTGTTCGTCGTCTCGTCTTGGTTGCGCCGCTAGGCTCTCGCCACGGGTCCTCGCCGCGCGTGCTCCCGCCATGGATGGCGTGAGGCGCTAGCGCGCGTAGTGCCAACGCGGGCTGGCTTGGTGTCCGCACAAGACGTCGTTGGTCTTGGTGTTGCTCGCCAGCTCGTCGGGGGACCAGTTCGGGCGGTGAGTTCGCCGGAGCGCGGAGCGCCGTCGAGCCTCGCCGCCGAGCCGCCATGGGGGCTAGGGTTAGAGCTTACAGCGGGAGTTTAGGGCTAGAATGGGTGCGCCGTCGTGTGGCGTGGCCGTTGGGCTAGCCGTCATCGTCGGGGACCCCGCCGCCGGTGAGCGTGCGCGGGTCAACTCCGGCGAGGGCTCAGTCCACGCGGGAGTTCTTCTCTGCGTGGGCAGGGACCCCGGGGGAGAAGGAGGAGAAGTTGAGGGGGGTTTCTGCAAAAGTGTTTAAGAGGTTTTTTAAATAGATTTAAAGTTCGTTTTTTTCACCTTTTAATTCATAGAAAATCAATAGGAGAGTCCAAAACTGATGAAATCAATTTTGTTAATCTTGTTTTAAAATTTGTCATCCATTAAAAATGTTAAATAACCTTGTGTAGGTGATTAATTTAATTCCTTTGTCTAGATTAATTAATAAATGTTTAATAATTTCTAAAAGGGTTAAAATTCTGAATAATTCTTTTATAATTAGAAATAATTTCTAAAATTGTTTTATGTATTTTATTTAAATGCTTTATCCATTTAGAAAATGATTTTTAAATCATTAAAAAATAAACTAAAAATGATTAGGGCAAGTTTTTATTAAAGGAAAAATATAGGTGTGTCTTTAAAAATCTTGGGGTAGCTTGTGTTGGCTTGCAACTTTATCGAGAAGGGAAAGTTGCTTAGCTTCTTTGAAAAGTGTTGCATAGCATGTCACTAACTTGCATTACGTTTTAGTATCTCAAGCTTCGGAGTACGAGCTCGTTGGATTCGCGGAGGAAGCAGCGGCAAGACCAAGAAGTGATCGTCATCGCTCCGGAATCTCGTATCGCGGAAGGATCTAACCTGCTCGTGATTCCAGGCAAGCCCCGGTGCATCTTTGAATCACCCATTATTTCATAATATTCATGAGTCCAAATCTTATGATTTTATGTGCATTAGGTTAGGGATTGGTTGAAACCCTTTGATGCATGAAATAATCCTTGATAGAACTATCCTTGCCTAGATAAGAAATTTGATTAGAAATGTCTACATTGGCTATGCTTAGAAAGGTTAAGTTAAAAGATGATGAACTAGGCCATCACCAATCTTATATGAATCACGAAAACTCGAGTTGAAAGATAGTGGGCAGAAGTTTGGTAGGAGAGATTGAGGTAAGCTCGATCCATAGTTCTTCCTACCTTGTTTAAGTGACTAAGGACTGTTCCGATTGTTTAAGTGATTGATCAAGTGATTCTACCTGGTTTCTTACTGGGGTTGGGAAGTAAAGCCAATTAGATTAGTTTGGTTCACTGATTGGAAATATCGCTTACCCGTGCTTGCTGGGTCGGAGAACAGGCGGGACACGTAGCTAGCTGTAACTCACGGGGTGGTCGCCAGATCGTGGGGACCCCACGTGGGGGTGCGTTCCGGGTCGAGTAAGATATTTCCGGTCGTCTGGCCCAGCTGATTGAAGGTTGTTGCGTACAGTAAGTCGACTGTGCGTGACTGGGTCTGGGTATCTGTGAGGATGTACATGATTCCGGATTGACGACAACTCTTGGTTATGAGTGCAGTCTTGATCAGGTTTTAAAACATCGTAGAGGAAACAAGTTGAACAAGATCAGTGTGATTCATAAATGCTGATTGAGCTTAGTACAACCTGTATGCAAAATATTTTATAACCTAGATGGGTAAGTAACAACTCAACTGAGCGATAAAATACATAAAATATAAGGATCAAGTTTTAGTAATGCTTTTTAGGCAACAAGAGTCGAGTCAGCCAGATCCCCATAAAGCCAATCATATTCCTTGGGAGTGTTTTCTTTGGTAAGGCGGGTAAGTCTTGCTGAGTACTTTCGTACTCAGGGAATCTCCTGTTTGTTTTCAGAAAGAAGCTACGGAGGAGATCACCAAGAAGATCCAGAAGAAACCTAGATCATCGTGGTTCCGGTGATTTCTAGGTTAAGCCGGAGGCTGTAGAATGTGTGATATAAGAACTACCTAGACTGGTTTTGTATCAAACTCTTAGTAGTAATGGTGTGACTTGCATTTAAAGTCTCTTCTTCAAAACCTGTCTTGTAATAAGTAAGAATCTTGGTATGTTTGTGTAAAAATGATAATGTTCGTTGTGTTCTCCTTACCGAAAACGATCCTGATGTGTATGGCAAAGATAATGAGTTAACGTGGTTTATCGAGGAGTCCTTGGGACACACTATTGACAGATCTCCAGTTTAAACTGTTTGAAGTGCGTCCGATGACCGTAACAGGTCGTTATGGCGCACTTGAGCCAGTTTTAAATTCAGGCGGTTTTGCCACAATGAATCTGAGGCCCTGAGTCATCCACCTCGGCAGGTCGGCACTACATCCACCACCCAGGTCCATCTCATGGGCCTTCAAGCTCTTGTTGTAGCTCGATCAGTACTTTCCCTGCAGCAGAAGTTAACAGAAGGATTCGCCAGCATTAAGCAAGATGTTCAATAAAGGAACTCGTTGAGTTAGCATATAACCATTCAATTACAAATTCATGGCGTAATTATGGAAACTACTGTTTATGCTGAACCAGTGGCCACAGATCGAGTGGAAGATAACTCTGATCTACAACTAAATCATTTTTTCTGATTTATGTGTCCTAGTCCAATTCAACGACAAAAGGTGCACTTGAGGAACATTCTCATTCTCATCTATGTTAAATCGCACGCAAGTCTCATTGAGGAAGCACACAGGCCTGCACCAGCCATATTGAGGAACCACCGTCCGATCTTGGCGAGGTCCTTCTTCCTGGACGCACACCGGCGCACCGTGATGTCAGTGAGATCTCTAGGGGTGGTGGTCGTGATGGCGGGAGGAAGGCGCGGCCAACCGCAACGTGCGGGCCGGGATGGGGGCGTGCGGACGATTCTGGCGGCGGCCTGCGTTGCTCGCAGTCTCCTGTCTGGCGTGCTTGCTAGGGGTGCTGGCCAACAAGGCTCGTACCACCGCAGCGACGGCCGGGATGGAGGGCGTCGTACAACGAGGCGGCGGCGGCGTTGGTCGGTAGTCTTGGCGTCTCGGTGGACAGAGTTGAGAGCAGGAGCAGCAACGCCTCACGGGCAGTGGCTGAGAGCAAAAAGACTCCGAGCGGCTGGAGAACTCTCTCGAAAGCCCAGCTCAGTGCTCACTCTCGTGGATGGTCCGATTCTGATCGGACGGTGCAAATTTATAGACGACGTGGCTCAATGACAGCCCGAGTTGTATGGTGCTGATTTCGTTAGTAAGAGATTAGCCTATTTTTACATTGATAATTTTAGGTATAGAAGATAATTATATACTATCTCCCCACATTGAACCGGAAAATAAGTATATGCGCCATTTATGCACTGATTTTTACCCATGTACTCATGTGCATGCGCTTGGGCGCAAAAATAAATTTTGTTACCAACAGGTTGAGAGAGAGAGCATGGCTGTTCGAATCTTCAACTGAAGATGATGGTGTCTGCTCAAGAACCATTTAGGAAAAGCAATTTGCTTATAAATTATAACAGTCAAAGATACATCCAGATCAAGCTGACATGTATATGGATATTTATGGCCTTTTTTAGGGGC
>JACEFO010000444.1:0-48055 GCA_015342445.1 Digitaria exilis | reverse complement strand
TCTCTCATATGCAGCACCATGCCGCCACTCAAGCAGCTTCTGAAGTCTTTCTGCAGCATAGGGACAATCACCATAAAATGGTTTTGCTGAGAGAAAGCTAAAAGAGGAAACACTGGCCAATCGAATTTCTTAAATAACCCCTCTCTTTTATGCTAAGTCCCACCACAGATCTATGCAGGCTGCCAGCTTCCATAGTACTTTCTCAACCCCTGTCCACATTCTATTCTATGCAACCTGGGAGCAAGGTTGACTCTGACGAACATGGAGAAAATCAACTTGGTACCTCCAAAACAAGAGGCTGTAACGCATGAACAATATTGGCTGCTGTGACATAAGTACTGCCCATCTGGCAGCAAAATGTCTCAGCATGTGGATCTTCATCTTTCAGTGCTGTGAAAATAGGAGCCAACCACTCTTGCACGTACTCCTTCCGTACCAAAACACCATTCGTTTTGGCTTTTCTAGATATATAACGTTTTTACTATGTATCTAGACATGGTATATATCTAGTGCATAAAAAAGCTATGTATCTAGAAAAGCCAAAACAATTAGTATTTGGGACAGAGGGAGTAGCGAATAGGATGTTCAATAAAAAGACCACAATGTTGCTTGAAGACAGATTTCAGTGCACCTTCCCTATTCAGGGGTTGTATATCAGCTTTCCACTGTCATGATACCTATAAGAACATTATGATCTGGCATGTTACATATACAACTTGCCTGGCCACTTTAAAATAGAAGGACATACGTTGAATCATCCAATCTTGCCTTGGCATCCAACAATATTCTGTCGATGGATTCACTTGTTTGAAGACCAGCACTCACCATGTCATCAATCAAAGCCTCCGCCTCTTGCACTTTCCTTCATTGCAGAGAAGACGGATCGTTAGGCAATAGCTAGCAACATTTGGGACCAAGCCGATCTTCCCCATTTCCGAGATCAGCCTCAGAGCCTTATATGAACTCCCTTCGCGCCCATAGCCATAGATCATCATGTCATATATCACATTATTTGGCTTGACACCTTTTAATCCATTGACTGAAACAGCTTCCTGGCCTCCATCATCTTACCTTCCATGCAGAGTGCATGCAGTAGAACGCCATAACTCTGCACATCCACCTCGAGACCAGTCTTCTCCATCTCTGAAAGCATCTCAAATGCCCTGGTCATTTCATTTTCCTTAGCAAATGCATCAATGAGTATAGTGTATGTCACTTTGTTGGAGCTAAACTACGCTCCTTCATGTCCGAGAAAGTTCTGATCGCCTGGGCCATATCTCTAAACACGACAGAACCCGGCAATGAGAGCATTGTATGTCACTGCACTTGGTGGGAACCCTGACGCCTTCATCTGGTTGAAGAAATGCAAAGCATTGGACATCTTCCCAGCTTTTCCGTAGCCATCGACAAGAAGGTTGAACGTCACCATGCTTGGACGAATGCCTTCCTTTCTCATCGCTTCCAGCAGCTGGATGGCGTCCTTCAGCTTTCCATGCCTGCATAACCCCGCAATCAGTGTGTTGTAGCTGACAACATTGCGCGCGACGCCCTTCACAGGCATTTCGTCGAACAGGAGCCAGGCACGCTCAAACTCCCCTGTCCTGCACCACTCCCCGATCAAGCAGTTGTAGGTGTAGAGGTTGGGCTCGACTCCACCTCTCCTCATCTCCTCAAACAAGGTGAGACCCATCTCTCTGTGTCCGTGAACGAAGTAGCCGTGGATCAGCGCGGTGTACGTAACCTCATTAGGGCCACGCCTAGGCGCGGGCATTACGTCGAACACCCTCCGGGCCTCCACCATGTCGCCCATCCTGCACCAGCCGTGGACTAGCGCGGTACACGCGGCCACGTCCAGGACCGTGTCGCAGGACTTGGCACCGCGTGCGAGCACCGCCAGGGCAGACCGCACTTCGCCGGTGGCGCAGAGCCGGCGCACCGCCGCGGCTGTGGTCACCGCCATGGGATTCCGCGTGAAAAAAAGCTTCCCCTGCCGTTTTGCGGGGTCTTGCCTGTCGCTCCACTTGCTCGGGCGGTGGCAGACCTACCAATAGGGCAAGGTAGACGGCCGCCATACCTACCGCCAGCGTCGAGATCCCCCGCGCCCATTACCCCGAGTCTAAAGAGCTCCGACGGCCAGGCAACCGAAGCTGGAGGCCTGGAGTGTTCTCCTCGGTCAACAGTCAACACCCAGCAACGTCAGGAGAAGAGACAGGAGGAGAGAAGAGGCACGGTGGACCATCATGGGCCAACTAGGCACCTTGAATGCCAGAGCCCAGAGGAGTAAGGCCCACTAGCCCAGCCAAACTACACTACTCCGCGGGCTACGTGTCTGGGCTGTCTGCCCCACATGTCAGCGTCTGAGAGTCGTTACGTGTCTGGGCCGTCACGCATCAAGGAGGGCGAGGCGACGAAGGAAAACGCACGGAGTACGGACACCTATCCATGCATGCTTCGGAATTAATTAAGGAAGAAATAGATTTGTTTTACCGTTCCCGTCGATCTCCAATCACCCCAACCCACCGGATCGATCGCGGCAGCTAGCCTTGCTCTTCCCATCGACCAAGCCCTACCACCTCTGATGGCGCCTCCATGGGTCTTGATCGATCACAAAGTGAGATTCGTGCGCGGAGGAGAGCCGGTGAAGCCGGGCCAGTGGAGAGGAAGGGACTACGAAGAGATAGATGCGACCGTCATGAAGACCATCAAGCCCGATCCCGACACCGTCGTCGATCCCCCTGGAGTAAGCCGCTTGTCCATGGTGCTGCAGACAGGTTTTGAGGAGGTTAACCTTCGGCATCATCTCCTGCACCGACAAAGCCCTCGTCCTCCTCTCCGTCGGCTGCCCCGGCGTCTCGCGCCACGGCTACCTGGTCTACGACGCCTCCAGCAACTCCGTCTCCAACATCCCCAGCAGGCCCGTACATCAGCAGGGCAGGGTGGACGGTCGCACAGGGCCCCCAAATATTTGGGGCCCTAAATCCTGCTAGTGTATATACTTAATGCTGTATATACTTAAGTAGCTTAAGTACAAGAGAAAATAAAAGGCTCACTAAAGCCCATAGAAGAAAGCTACGAGGCAAGCAGACAGCCCATGCCCCGCATACGTCAGCCGCAGGCCCATAGGAAGGAGCTTTCTCTGCCGTTTAGACTTCTGAGGAGAATACGAAGCGTCGCAACCTGTTCGTCTTCCACATTTGCACAACTTGTTCGTCTCCCTGTCGCCCCACATCGCAAAAGACCAGACGCCCAAACGTAGAACCTGCATCGTCGCATCGATCGACTTCTCTCGATTGAGTCTGAACTCCCATCACTACATCAGGCCATCACGCATAGGTACAGGTTATCTCTCCTAAGTTTAGTCTACTACTTTCTTACCTTGTTTAATCAATCTAGAACTAGAATTTTTTGTATTGTTTAAACTTGAAGTAATTAGATTTCTCTGGTACATTGTTTAAACAGGGATACATTTATTTAATTAATCATCATGTATTCAAGAATAGGAAGTATGACTCCGGCTTTGAAAAACGTAAGAAGAAACAAAGATTAGAAAGCAGCAGGTTAATCTCAAAAGGGTGCTCTTGATAGATATGTTGTGAAAGATTCTCAAATTAATTCTGAAAATCAAACCCCTGATGCTACTGTTGATGAGGGCCATGGTGATGAAATTAACGTTGCAGTAGAGTCTCCCATAGAAATTATTCAAGGCGCCGATACTATTGCCAATGAAACTAGTGGCCGTACTGATGGAGTTGATCCCAACTTGGGTACATCGCCAGATATTGGAAGTAACAATGACACCAATAATTCTTTTCAGCCTGATATATTTGATCCAAGAACTTGGGATGCACTTGATTCTAAAATGATCGATATTTTGGTTCAAAGGGTCCTAGAAGAGACCTGTCTATTGTGAAAGGTCCTAAAGACAGAATTTCTAGGAGGTTTTCTGCATTATCATACACTAGAGTTCTGTCAAATGGTGAAAAATGTGATAGAGAATGGCTTGTATACAGCAAAGAGCTTGACAGAGTATTTTGCTTTTGTTGCAAATTATTGAGAAAAGGTTATGGAAAGGTCAATTGGCAAATGAGGGCTATAATGACTGGCATCATCTTAGCACTAGACTTAAAGAGCATGAAACTAGCGCAGAGCATGTTATGCATATGGCAACTTGGTATAACTTGCGCCTCAGGATGCAAAATAACCAAACAATTGATAAAGTTGCTCAAAAGAGAACTAGAAAAAGAAAGAGAGCATTGGAGAAAAGTATTGTTCAGAATTATCTTGATTGTAAAATTTCTTGCAGCACATAACTTAGCATTTCGTGGTACAAACAGCAGACTGTACCAAGATAGTAATGGCAATTTTTTTAGGAATGGTTCAAATGTTGGCTGAATTTGATCCAGTTATTCAAGAGCATGTCTGGCGCATCACGAATGATGAAATTCATACTCATTATCTTGGTCATGGCATTCAGAATGAGTTAATAAATTTGCTCGCTGTTGCAACAAGGTCTGTAATCATTAGGAAGATTAAAGAAGCAAAGTACTTCTCAGTTATATTGGATTGTACTCCAGATGCAAGCCACCAAGAACAGATGTCTCTGATCATAAGGTATGTCGATATGTCTTCAGATTCTATCTGCATTGAAGAATCCTTTTAGGTTTTTGGATGTCAATGATACGACTGGGCAAGGATTGTTTGATGTTCTACAAAGTGAATTGAGAATCTTGACCTTGATATAGATAATGTGAGAGGACAGGGATATGATAATGGGTCAAACATGAAAGGAAAAAATATAGGGGTACAAAGGAAATTTTTGGATATAAATCCTAGAGCCTTTATTCAGCATGTGGTTGTCATAGTCTGAATTTAGCACTATGTGATATGGCCAAGTCTTGTGGTAAAGCAAAGGATTTTTTTGGAGTCATACAACGCATCTATACAATATTTGCTAAGTCTACTAAGAGATGGCAAATTCTTAAGGATAACCTAACAGGATTGACTCTTAAGCCTTTATCATCAACTCGTTGGGAGAGCCGTGTTGATAGTGTTAAAGCTATAAGGTTTCAGATTCAGGAAATAAGGGAGGCTTTACTGGAAGTTGCTGAGAAAGATGATGATGCATTGATAAGCAGTGAAGCTCAATCCTTGGCAGAGAATGAACTTGGTAGCTTTGAATTTCTAGTGGCCATAATCATATGGTATGAAATATTATCGGCGGTTAATTTGGTCAGCAAGCAGCTACAAGCTAAAGATATGCTTATTGATACTGCCATTGAGAATGTACATGAGCTAATTTCCTTTTTCAAAAAGTACAGAGAAGATGGGTTTTCAAAAGCACTTGAAGCTGCACAAGAAATTGCACTTGAGATGGATATTGATCCAAGTTTCCGCACCAAACGTAAAATCAAAAGAAAACGACAATTTGATGAGAGTGCCGATGATGAATCTATTGCTTCACAAATCAGCACAAGAGTCATTCAGGATCAATTACTTCATAGCTGTTTATTGATCAAGCTATATCTTCTCTTGATAAGAGATTTGAACAATATAAAGAGTTCCAGCATACTTTTGGTTTCTTGTTTACTTCAGATAAGCTATGCTCCTTGGATGATAAGAGTTTGTTGTCTTCTTGTCTAAACTTAGAGATTGCACTTAAAAGTGGTGAACATTCAGATATTGATGGAAGAGAATTATATGTGGAGTTAAAGCTCATCCAGGAAAAAAATGAAGGAATATATGGGCCTCTTGATATTTTGAAGTATTTAAAACGACATGGCTGTTTCCCTAATGCCGTTATTGCATACAGAATTTTGTTAATCATTCCTGTGACGGTCGCATCTGCTGAAAGGAGCTTTTCTAAACTCAAGTTGTTGAAATCATATTTACAAGCTACTATGACACAAGAAAGACTCACTTCACTGGCGATAATAGCACTTGAAAATGATATCTTGGAGAATATCAAGTATGAAGATATAATTGAGGATTTCATTTCAAGAAATACTAAAAGAATCATGCTTTTTAGTAGAACATGAGGTTAGTTGATTGCTTGGTACAATCTCTACTGTTTCAGTATTAATATTTGATATGGTCCTATGTGATGTAAGAAATACTAAAGTTTATAACTAAGTAAAGCATGCTTTGGCTAGGCTTATGTTTAAACTTTAGGGCCCCATTACGTTTTTCGTCCTGGGGCCTCCAAAATGTAGGTACGGCCCTGATCCCCAGGCTCGAATCAAACCACAGCGTCCGCGGAACCGCCATCCTCAGCGGCGGCGGCCATGGCGCCTACGTCGTAGCAGAGCTCGCTGCTGGTTTCGACGGTAGTCTCACTCTCTACCTGTGGTGGTCAACGGGGAATAATCCACGACGGTGCCGGTGGGCCCGGAGCGCGGCGCGCCTTCCCCCTCAGCTCGTCACCAACCCACCGTACAGGTTCAGCGTCGACGTGGCGTTCTCGTACGAAAGCTCTTGCGTTTGCTGGGTCGATCTCCTCGTAGGAGTCCTCGTCTGCGACCTGTTCGAGTCACCGGAGCCGGAGTTCAGGTTCGTCCGTTACCCGCCGGGATCTCCATCGACGCCCACTCAGCCCCAGCGAAGGCCGCCCCGCATGCCGGCCGCGGCCAAAGGAGTTTCGCACCATGGGGTGCGTCGCCGGAGACATCACGTTCGTCACCCTGGCTGGCTTCCACGAGCGCCGTGACCCCCGTGACATGGTGCTGGAGACGTGGACACTGTCGCGTGACCTCAACGAGTGGGTGCAGCAAGGCAAGCGGCTGGCCGTGGCAGATCTCTGGGCGAGCGAGAGCTTCCGCGAGAGGGGTCTGCCGCAGCTTACACCGGCGTTCCCTGTCCTCAGCGTGGACGACGCTGACGTCGTCTATGTCGTCATGAATGACGTCGAGAATGAGAAGCGTTTGAACGACTATGGTGAGGTTCGCCCGGGCAAGATGGTGCATAAAGCCCCACTACATGCTCTGCCTCAACACGGTGCAGAACAGGGTGGTTTCTTTCACGCACGTCGTTCCAGACAATTTCAGACCCCACTTCCGCGACGTGCTTGCTACTGAATTCAGTGCATATCTATAGGGATGAACGACCATCAAGTAATTAATTTTTAAAGTTTAGTGCTACTACTAGTTGTCTTGTTTTGACAATGTGGTTCTCTTTTAATTTCTCGAAAGTTGTCTATTGCATCATGTCGTGTTACTTTGGATGCATCATTTTAGTTGTAGCGTTGCTCTTTACTGCTTCTTGCTTCATATCTACAATTCGGAATTGAATTTGGCGACATGGCAATCGGAATTGAATTTGGCGACATGATGTGGCTTGCTGGAAGTTTATGGGAAACATTTTTTCTGTATAATACTTGATGTCTCGACAACCCCACTTCATTCCATTGCCCGTTTGGTATTCGATTAATGTCTACGTCACGATAAACGACATTGATCGTGCAGTTTTGGGGAGGTTAATCTCTCGGCTGGTGCACAGAGCCCGTTCCAAACAACATGAAAACCACAGTTCCCTCCCAGATCGCGCTAGTTAGTGAATTCAGTGCATATCCAAAAGGGTTAAATGATTATCAAGTAGTTCAACAGTTTACCGCTAAACTATCTTGTTACGACCATATGATTTTCTCTTTTTACTGGAAAAAAAAAACTATCGTTGCACAATGTTATTTTGCTTGCACACGACATTTTAGTTTCTAGCTTCGCCCCTTACTGATTCTTGCTTCAATTTGTCTCCTACCGTCTCGTCACGGTTGTCGCTTTGCCTGCTTTCCGTTTCTGCTCGAGTCTCACCAGCGGCCTCGCGGGGGCGTCGTCGCATCAATTTGATCCGGTTCATGGTAAGTGGCGCATTGGCGGTACCCGGTGCACCGATGAACCGCGCCATGGGTTTCTTCGGGAAGAACTTGGCAGTTGGGAGCTAAAACTGGAGTGTTCGCATGTGCCCCCAGCCCCGGCACACAGCTGCATCTTTCTCCCACCAGTACGAACACCGAACGAAACACGTGACAAACGCTGGCACACAAAATGCAAGCCGTGCACCTGTGCTTGGCGCGTAGTACCAACTACTACCAATACCAAGGAGCGGCGGCGCGCCCGGCCGCGCGTTCTGCGGTCTGTGGAGCACTGGAATGGATCGTCACCCACGAAGCTATTGTTCGTTGTGGACACACATTCTCTTCATTCGCGTGCTCAGTTTGGCTGATGGCGGCCACAGTGCCAAGTACTGGCGCAGCAAGTCAATCCAGTCAGTCACCCAGCTCGTCCCCAGTAAACGGCTGGCGCCGGTGACAGAGAGAGAGGACGCTGCGCTCGCGGCAACGGACCACGTCCACGGCCACCGCCCGCCGACCCTGTCGTCCTCCGCTCCGCCAACTAAGAGCGACGCAGGGCACTAAATGCGGCCATTAATGGCGCACCTAGACCCCCTCCGGCTCCGCGCGCTGGCCCGGCCAGGCGCCGGCCGCTGCTCGCTCGGGTCGCCATCAATGAACACGACGCGTCCACATGCTCACCTCACTCACCCGCGAGCTGGAGCCTGGAGCGCCGCCTGCCCTGGCGCCGGAGGAAGGAAACCCGAGCCGCCGTGGTAAAGGCGACGGGCCCCGGCCGGTTTCCGCGTGAGAGCATTTACTGGGAGGTAGAAAGAGACACGCAAGGCACGGAACGGCAGCACGGCGCCGGTGGCAGCTCGAGCGTAAGCCAGCAGTAAACTCGGAGGCTTTTGCGCCATGTCCTCGATCACTCGCGTGATTTTGCGAGAGATGATGTAGGGGAGCAAGCGAGTAGTGGCGGTATACTACACTACTACGGCATGCGCGCGGCATCACGGCACGGGCGCTGCACATGACATGGTGTCCATGTCGCTACGCCCACGTACGTGTCGCGACGGTTGCGCGTACGACGTACAGATCGCGCTAGGCAGCGACGCCGCCGCTGTTCGTGCCGCTCGCGCTCCCTTAATGCCAGTGGCAGACTGACTGGCACCAGCTGATCAACGCTCCTGGCCTGGCCTGGCCTGGCTGTTGGCTCCTCTCATTCTCGTCGGCGATAGATTCTCTCCCGACACCCGCCTCCCCAATCCCCATCCCTATCGTTCGCTCTCTCGCTGCATGCGCCGAGCCACCTGCCCATTTCTCCAGGAGAAAGACTTTTCTTGCCGGCGCGGTGAGTGACGTGCCCGTGAGCTTCCCAGTTCTAGGAAAGAAAGACGTGCTCTCCTCGTCGTCCTCGGCCCCGCAGGATGGGCCGGCGGGGCTCGCCGGCGCCGTCGTTTGCTCAATGCTGGCACATCTAGCGCTGCTGGCGCTCGCCGCCTCGCAGTCGGCCGCCCCCGGCTCTGCCTCCGTCTCAGAGCGAGTCGCGACCTCCGTCGTCCGGCTCCGGCCGCGAGGGCGTCCTCCCCGGCGCCGGCTCCGAAGCAGTCGCGGGCCACAGGTGCCAGCCACGAAGCCCCTCGTCTCCCCCACCCGCCGCCGCGCCAGCTGGGAAACCATCTCCGTCTCCGAGGCCGGCTCCAGTGTCGCCTCCGCCAAGGCCGTCGCCTGCGCCAGCAACGCGGTTCCAGCTGCGCCTCGGCTGGCCCCAAAGCCATCCCCACCGGCGTCTCCGGCGCCAAGGCAGTCACAGCCACCTGCCACGCAGGCTCCGCCTGCGCCACGGCCGAGTCCGACGCCGTCACCGCCCTCGTCTTCTCCGGCAACCGGCGCCAAGGCAGTCACCTTCGCCTGCCACACCGGCTCCGAAACAGTCCCCGTCACCGGCTTCACCGGCTCCGCCGCAGCCTTCGCCGAACTCCACGCCGTCGACGACCTCGACGTTGGGCCAGCTCTCACCCAGCTTCTACGCGCAGTCCTGCCCGGGCGTCGAGCTGGCTGTGAGGGATGTGGTCAGGTCGGCCTCGCTTCTGGACCCGTCCATCCCCGGCAAGCTTCTCAGGCTGGTTTTCCATGACTGTTCGTGGAGGTACGTAATGCCGTATAATGTCTGAAACTCTGTATCTTCTCCTCCGTGTATTTGGGGGAAATGAAATGTTGCTTTGTTGCAAACTTGGGGTCAAATTTTGCTGTGAACGTCCCTGATCTAGATTACCAAACTGAAATATTTTTGCTGCTTAGTTTTTTCTGCACGAAAATAACTAGATCTAAATTACTTTGCCAATGAATAAAATCCACCCAAAAATGAGAGCGCAGAGGAAACAACGACGAGTATGAAAGTTCCGTTGTCCAGTTAAAATTCTGAAGGCCTGAAGGAATGAAAATGTACTCATATTAGCAGCAAGTTAGACTTATGGTATCTTACCTGGCTGACGAAAGATCAATAAAATTGTTCTGAATTGCATCATCTACCTTATCGTCCTGACAGTGCGTACTGCGTACACGAATTTGGTTTTAGATACAGCCACCATCCTCCAATGTGCAAAAACTGTAGTCTCTCTTCATATTAAAAAGAAAATAAAAGAATGGTAGGGCTATCTGGTAACCAGATGCAAGTACATTTAGACCCAGATCTTCAAACGTCATTAATGCCTAGTGGGATTCTGAGTGCAAACAGCCAGTGCCAATATGTGTGACTGAAGGCAGCAACTAGCATCTTACATGTTCACTCATCGTGAAAACTTTGAAGCATGCACATCTATTTATGTTTTGATTAAAGAGTTCAACTTTGTTGATCCCAGGGATGTGATGCATCAGTGTTGATACAAGGTAATGGTACAGAGAGGACTGATCCTGCAATCTCTCACTTGGTGGGTTCAATGTCATTGATGCTGCCAAGAGATTGCTTGAAGTTGTGTGCCCTGCAACTGTTTCTTGCAGTGACATTATCGTCCTCGCCGCAAGAGATGCCGTTGTGTTTGTAAGTATCAGGCTAGTCAGCTCAATCTCTTACACAGTCGCTGCAGTTTAGGCCTGCCTTTTGTTACCATTCACTAAAAAATAAGAATGCCTAGTTACCTTGGTTCTTGACATGAACATCTTATAGAAACAATAGTACTACTAACCTAACTGCCTAGATGAACATGTAGAACACAGGATCCCTCGTTAATAAATGCTGAAGGGATCGGGTTAGAGATCTCCAACTCCAAGCATTAAATGAATTGATTGGTCCTGGTCCCGTATGTGACCAAACCTCGCATCAGATACAATCATACAACTTACGTACTAGGTTAGTTATCCAAATGTGTATTGATTGGATAGAAATACAATGGATGGATAGGGACAGCACCATGAGCTTAGCATGGCCCAAAGAACAAAGTAACATATTTTTTTTTTTGATTAATCATATGTTTGGGACCTAACCTTTAATTGTACAATTCCTTGTCACACTGTCTCATAGTCAGGCGCTTATGAAAGGGGGAAAAAAGACTCTAGATGTAGTCACATGGTTGGAATTAGAATTCTGAACCTTTTAATGCACTTAAGGTTGTATGAATCTAGATTCAGTGCTACAAGAAAAATCCCAAATTAGCTAACAAATTCAGTCCAAGAAAAGCAGCTAGGGGACAAACGAAAGCACGTTGTGAACCGACTAGAAAAGCAGAAGCAGACACGCCCATTTACGTTCAGTACAGAGTGTGAACAATCTACCAACTAATCTGCTCGTGTAATGGAATTTTGTTGCAAAACCAGACCGGAGGACCGGCGGTGCCTGTCACGCTGGCAGACGAGATGGCCTGGTCTCCTTGGCGTCCAACGTCCGAAGAAACATCATCGACACTGGCTTCTCCGTCGACGCCATGGCGTCCAGCTTCACTGCCAAGGGACTCACACTCGACGACCTCGTCACCCTCTCAGGTATATACAGCCGATCACTTCTCCATAGTCCGACTAATCAGCCCTTGGACACGCACAATGCTCCATCACGTCGTTTTTACTCGCCGAGGCTAAAATTAACTTGTGGCGATGCCATCTGGACGCGTGCAGGGGGGCACACCATCGGTCGGCGCACTGCAACACGTTCCGGGAGCGGTTCCAGGTGGCGAACGGAGCATGACGCCCGTGGACGGGTCCATGAACACGGACTACGCGAACGAGCTGATCCGGGCGTGCTCGGCGAACGGCACGGTGGCGGCGGGCACGGCCGTGGACTGCGACGCCGGGTCGGCGTCGGTCTTCGACAACCGCTACTTCGCCAACCTGCTTGACGGGCGGGGCCTGCTGCGCACGGACGCCGTGCTGGTGCAGAACGCCACGACGAGGGCCAAGGTGGCCGAGTTCGCGCAGAGCCAGGACGGCTTCTTCGCGAGCTGGGCCGAGTCGTACGCGAGGCTCACTAACCTCGGCGTCAAGACCGGTGCCGACGGCGAGATCAGGAGGACCTGCTCCAGCGTCAACGGCTGATGCAATGGATCGATCTGTCAGGGGGGGCTTGGGGAGAGCAATGAAGCGTATGTAGAGCGATCTGTTGCTTTTATTATATGTAACAACTAATGTGTGTGTAGGCATCGTGTTATGCACCAGAAAAATTAGAAAATTGATGCCGAATCATATAGTTCAGACTGACTGACAAGTGACAACATCCACATGAATGGACCAAGCTGAATGCCAACATAAACGATTTTGTTACATTTGCTTATTGGAGTTTTGTTACCGTTTTGGCTTTCGCAGGTGGAGTTTTCAACAGCCACGTTCGCGCAAGTCGGTCGGTCATACGATACGATACGGCTTCAAATCCTTTCTGATAAAGAGGATCCTGGGGAGCCGCACGTCACGTTCTGGCGACATATATAGAAACTCAGCGTGTTGCCATCTACGTCACGTTCTTGCGACATATATAGAAACTCAGCGTGTTGCCATCTTGTTGCATACCGGCCGTCGCGTGTTCTCGCCCCGAATCCATCACTAACACGATCGACATTGGGCAATGGCTAGCCAGGAGGAACAACAACCCGGCTGGTCGAACCTCCCCTCCGATCTTCTGCGGCTGATTGCGCAGAGGTCCCGCGACGCCGTCACGGGGCTCGCCGCGTTCCGCTCCGTGTGCCGGACATGGCGCGCCGCGGTCGGGCCAGCGCCGCGCCTCCTGCTTCCCCGCGCCGGTTCGGCCTCGGACCCCACGCTCGTCTTCCCCTTGGCGCGCGGCTGGTCCATCGTCGTCGATGCCCGCGACGCGTCCTGCCACCTCTCGCACCTCGCCACCGGCGCGGCCGCCGCTCTGCCCAAGCTCACCAACGCCGTCCGCGACATCTACGGGCACCGTCCCGATGCGGTCCGTAGCTGGGCCTTCCATAGAACCTACGCCGCCTTCACGTATTCCCTGCGCTTCGCCATCCATGTCCCACCTGACGATTCTGATCCAACGGCGGCGGCGGCGGGCATGACGGTCATGATGTACCACTTGATGCACGGGAGAACGGGCATGCTTTTCTGCCGCCCCGGAGACGCGGCCTGGACCAAGGTGAAGAAGCCCAATCCATTGCAGCATGGCTGCTTACGTTATGGCTTCTTTGACTTCGTCTACCACGACGGCAAGATGTTCGGCATGGGCGGTACCAACGGCCAGATGGCGGTGTACGACGCCGCGACGCTCGACGTCCTCCACGTGGTCCCAACTCCACCGGTCCCGTCCAAACTTTCCAGCAAGATGTATGGCAGAACAACTAAGATGTACGGTGTCGCTGTTGATTTGGAAGACTATGATTATATCAATCTTGTCTCATTGCCAAGCAAGCTGATCTTGGTCATGACCAGCGTGAAGTCTTCCTTGCCGGTAGCTTTCAACATCTTCGAGTTACGTTCTACGCCTGATGGCGGTCTCACTTGGCACAAGTAATAAATGCTGGTAACTACGAATTGTTTCTGGATAGATACCACAGCAGCTTTCGGGAAAATACCTCCAACAGCGGAACACGGATCTATTATGTTCATGACAATGGAACCTCGCTGCTTCAATCTACCACTTCGGTCTACTACTACAGCATGCAGGATAGCAAATTGGAGTGCGTATATAGGTTAGCGGATGATGCTGATGTGTACTCAACTAAGGCTAGTTGGTTTGTTCCCTAGATACTTTGATTCATTTTGCATGTGGGTATATCTTTTTGTAGCATTACTTTAGTTTTTGTTATTTGTTTGTCAAGCAATAAAGTATCGGTCTTGATTCTCTTAATCAGCCTCACGTGTTATTCATTTACAGATCAATTCGAAATTTTAGAGCAACTCCAACAGCATATTTAAATGGCTATGGATAGGTAAAAAGGAAAAAAAAAGAGCAAAATCAGAATCCAACAGCTTCGTGAAACCCTGCGCATATCTCATCCTCTTCGGCATCCCGCGAATGCCGGTCGACACTTTTGCCTACGGCCCGGCCGTTCTGCATCCGTCTTCGCGCGCGCTTTCTTCCCCTTCCCGCGCGCTTTCTTCCTCTTCCCGCGCGTGTACCGTCCCGCGCACTGTTTTGGCAGGTCCTCCCGCGCTGTGCCTCGGCGTGCCCACAAAATCGCGACTCCTCCGCCGCCGACTGCCCACAGAGCCGTGATTCCTCCTGCGCCGCCCGACTGCCCTCGCCGCTCCCACCTCTTCGCGCCATCGCGACCCCTCTCGCCGCTCCGCCCCCTCTCGCTCTCGCCGGCAGGAATCGTCATGTACCGGTCGCCGCGCCCTGTTGCAGACACGGCGTCGCTCCGCTCCCGCCCCCATCCGCAGGCGTCGCTGCCGCGCCCTACCGCCGTCGCGCCGGTGTCGCTGCCACGCCCTTTCAGCCTCATGCCGCCGGCGCAGCCACACCATGCCCTCCTCGCACCTGCGCTGCTCGTCCCCACGGCTCCTCAAGAAAATGGGTTTGCTTTTGACCCAACGACCATGGATGGCCGGATGCGTGAAGACCTGATCAATGGTGACCAATTTGCAGAGGAGGAATCCTTCAGTGCTGAGCAATTCACAGAGGATGAAACCTTCAATGGTCAGACATCACACCTTCTGTTGTCTTTAGTTTTTCTGTTATCATTTGCTCGGCTAAACCGATGTTGGTCTGCAAGGGTGGTCGATTGCTATGCAGTGTTTATAAACAGAGCAGCTGTCTGTTTTTTTTTTTAATTTCACTTGTACAGAAGTAATTTAGTGTCTTTGAATTAATCTTTTACAGATGCTTTCTGGACTTCTGCTGTTTTTTAATATATATAGTAGTATGATGATTTTAGTTCACTTGTGAAGTATGCCACCATTGTATTTTGTAATTGTCCATATGTAGTTGTATTAATCCGGTAGGATTAAACATATAGTGAGATGTGGAACTAGTCTTGTCACAAGTACCATCTTCTCATGCAGATTTCTGGGGATTTCACACACACTTGTGTTGCACATTTTCCCTTCCCTGGTTGGTGGTTAGCCAGGTACCGTGCAGAGTTTGTAATTGTAATAACCTATGTCTGTTTCAGTTTAGATACAAGCAAACAAACTAAAATTCTGTCAAATCAGTTTTTTTTAAATATGATTTTCTCACCTTTTCCATGATAGGTGCTGTGCAATCAGGTTATTTCACTGACCTCCTAGTGAATCATGATGAGGCATCCCAAATTGCAGCACAGCAGAGTGATGCAATCAACAATGAAGCTTCTGCAGCTGGCAAGTGTTCTCAGGGTGGGACCAAAAATTTTTCAGTAATCAGGAGGACATACTTCTTGTGTCAGCTTGGCTGAACGTGGGCATGGATCTGATTCAAGGAGTTGATCAAACACAGGGGACTTATTGGGCAAGAATATATGATTATTTCCATACACATAAAGAGTTCGAGTCAAATCAAACTGAAGTTTCGTTAATTAATCGTTGGTCTACTATACTACGTGAAGTGAATGCATTCTGTGGATGTCTAACTAGGATACAAGGTTTAAACCAGAGTGGTTCCAGAATTGATGACAAGGTATATACATTAATGTTTTAGGTTTAGTCATATGTCTTACTCTACCTATTCATGTTAATCTTGGTTTTAATTATGCAGATCGCAAATGCATGTGCTATGTACAAGTCTGAAGACAAGAAGAACAAGAAGTTTACCTTGATGCATTGCTGGAATATCCTGAAGGACAAGCCCAAGTGGATTGAAAGGCGGAAGGATATTGGGTGTGCCCAAAAATCAAGCAACAAGAAACAAAAGACAATGGCAAATTAATTCCTGTACCAGTTGAACCTGCAGCCCCTGATGGCGGTGGTTCTGATGCATCAGGCAGACCGGATGGAAAGAAGGAGAAATAGAAGCTGAAGCAAGGTAGAACCATGGTGGCAGTGGAGCATCTAATGGCAATAAAGAAAGAAGTCGACCTTGAAAAAGAGGTGAAGAAAGAAGAGAGGTGCAAGAGAGCCCTTGACCTGCAGGAAGAAAGGAACAAATTGGAGCGGGAAAAGTTTGAGTTCCAGAAGCGGCAAGCTGAGAAGGAAGAAGAGGAGAGAATTCTTGGTTTGGATTTGACTGCAATGAACTACAAAGAACAACAATATTATGAGGAGCGACAAAATGAGATTCTTGCAAGACGTTGCAACATATAGTTATCTATCTTCGTCAGTCATTAAAAAAAGTCATTTTCTTGGTCTTGGTGTGTCGGTCATGAAACAGTCTATAGTTTTATCTAGCTGCGTGGGTCATGAAACATGATGCTTTTTTTTCATATATGAATAAGTTCACTCTGTGTCACATATTGCAGGATTCTCTCCATTCATAATGAAACCATGCTCTCTGTCTATACTAAGTTGACAGCAAGTTATATGTTCAGAACATGGTCATTCTTGCCGAGCATTATATGTTCAGAACATGGTCAGTCTGTTGGACGCTTAGCCTCTCGAGCTCCTCTCCTCTCGTCTGTTTGCAGTAGCCAGTAGGAAATTGGCAGCGAGCAAATTAATGACCATAGTTTAGGCAATAAGACTAGCGGCTGCCTGCAGGTTATATTGTCCTAGGCTAGGTCCCTGTCGGTCATGAAACAGTAAAGGGACATTTACTGAAAGGGTCTGATCAACTTTTCTCAAAAGTAATATTTGCATAAACTTTATCATCCTCTTGACGAATTACTAAATGGAGTACATAAAATTACTAAGCTACATTAATCAATATTGTATAAATCTCCATGCATTTGCCACAAGTGCTCGATCAAGTCTGCCTGAAGCTGAGTGTGGGTTTCCTTGTTCTTGATCTTCAAGCAATTTTTAATGAAAGCATCAACCTCAGGACCAGCATTATGCGACACTGTCACCCTTTCTCCCATATCTTCGTAATTGCATACATATTGACCCATATCATCGAAGTTGTAATCATGGTCATCCCACTCATCTTCAACAATCATGTTATGCATCATGATGCAAGCCATCATAATATTATGGAGTGTTTCTTCGTCCCACAACCAAGCTGGCCCACGAACAATAGCACGAGATTGCAAAACTCCAAATGCCCTTTCAACATCCTTTCTACATGCTTCTTGTGCCTTTGCAAAATATTTTTTTTTATTACCTTGTGGTGCTGGAATGGTCTTAACAAAAGTTGCCCATGACGGATATATGCCATCTGCTAGATAGTAACCCATTGAATAATCATGTCCATTGATGTTATATTTAACTGGTGGACATTGCCCCTCAGCTAGCCTTGCAAATACAGGAGATCTTTGAAGTACATTTATGTCATTGTGTGAACCAGGCGTGCCAAAGAATGCATGCCATATCCATAGATCTTTAGATGCAACTGCTTCGAGTATAATTGTAGGCTCCTTTTTATATCCACTGTACATCACGTGCCATGCAGTAGGACAATTTTTCCAGCTCCAATGCATACAATCTATGGACCCAAGCATACCAGGAATCCTCTGCTTGCTCCAATTGCAAGTAACCTAGCGATATCCTATTCATTAGGCATTATCATGTACTCCGGTCCAAAGACCTCAACACAGCTATTACAAACTTCCTCAAAGCTTCTAGAGCGGTACTCTCACCAATACGAATATACTCTTGCAAAGCATCAGCAGGTACTCCATAAGCTAACATACGAAAAGCCGCAACGACCTTCTACAGGCAAGATAGTCCTAGCACACCAGCTGCATTCCTCTTCTGCACGAAATAGTCATCATATTCCTCAACGGCCTTCATTATGCGAAGAAATAAAGGTCGCCTCATCCGAAACCTATGTAGGGATGAACTAAGAAATTTAGCAATAATATAACATATGTGTAGCATGATAATTAGATACAAATTATACAAAACATGCGAACCTCTGTCGAAAATGCTTTGCTTTGAACGTAGGGTTCTGTGAGAAATAGTCTTTGTAAAGGAGACCATGGTAAAATAATCTTTCACGATCCACTATGTCATGTCCATCAACGGAGCCAATTCGACCGGGATGATTAACTGAATCCTCAATGATCATGGTCGCGGCACATAAAAATACATCGTCATCAGAAGAAGAGGAATCAATCACTTCGTTCATTGTAAACTGATTCAATTCATCGTCCGAGGCCATACTTGCAAACTGATTTCACAATACCGGTACACAGACTCATCATTAGCAACAAGCGATGGTGCCAGACAAGTGATTAGCAAACGCCCGGAGTGCTTGACTGATTTCACGTACCTTAGTGGCCAGACAAGATAGCAGAGCCGACGTGATCAACGAACCGGTGTTCGACGTGATCGCTAATCAACGAGCACGCGTACACGAGCCGGCGTCGACGTACCTCGTGGCCAGAACAAAGCGTACGCGACAGCCGGAAACGATGTGATCGCTAGCGACGGTGTGGCCGCGACCACGAGCGGCGGCGTTGACACGTACACGAGCGGCGGCGTTAACGCGAGGGCCGGCGGCGGATCTGCCTCGCGAAAAGAATACGATAGGCTGACGTGGACTCTGTTTGAATCATGCATATCAAGATTTTACATAGCTTGTTGGTTTCCCAACGTTTTTTACCTATTTTTTTTCGTTATACAGAATAGGTAACAACTTATATTTACCTAAAAGGATACCTATTCTTTTGGAGTTGCTCTAAGCATCTGAAAACAAATTATATAAAAATATATGGCTACTATATAAATGAACGTATACATTCCATGAATAGAAATTTGTGTGAAAAAATCCATGGGGACGTGCCCTAAAGTCTCTCCCGTATAGACGTGTCTTCCATTCCTGCCGCGTGGTTCTCTCAAAAAAATTCCTGCCGTGTGGCCACTAGAGGAATACAACGAGAAAGTGTAGGATCGAATAGGTGAGCAGACAGGGTAAATCGGATCCAACAAGATTTCTTTTCGATGAAAACAATACTTAGCCTGTGTCCTGAAATCAACCTAATATTTTTTTTAACATTCACCACGATCAATGTTAGCAGAGCAGCTCCTTAATCCACCACCGTTAAGGAGGACTAAACATAATAGTATGCTTCAGGTAGAGATCAAATATAGGAAGGTAGCAAAGTAAGAGGTCGAAATATATCAGAAGGATTCTGTAATAGAGTCTGGAGGAAGAGCGAGAGATAGCAAGGTTAAAGAAGATAAATGTTAAATTTTTTTCCCCATCTCTCGTACTTTTTGTTTTAGAAACTCCCATCTCTCGTTGCTCTCGCATGTCTTGGTTGGCCTCATCATAGATAGCACAGCCGGCCCTCAAGGGAGCCCAAAACTGTATCCTGACACCTCACCTTAATTGAATCTGCTTGCACCCCTAAAAAAATTTGAATCTGCTTGCCCCAAGCCGATAAATGAACCGAAAACGACTGAACTAATTGTTCCATTAAAATATAAACGTACACTTTCATCAACGAAGAGCTTATTGCTATAGGGATCCCAAAGAACGTATTGTTCCTTGCATTGCGGTTGATTGTAGATTGACCAATGAGTATGTTAGTTTTTGTGTTTGAGTTCGCATTGTTTATTTTCTCTCTACGAACATACATATAACTCTGTATTTTGGAAACTCCTAAGATTATGTCTATATATTTTATTTTTTACTGAAAATGCGTTGTGTACGTCTTAATATATTGCCTTTATTATATATATCAACTATGGTGTGTGTACATCTTGTTATGCACCAGAAAGATTTGAAAATTGAAGCCTAATTATATAGTTGAGACTGACTGACAACATCCACATGAATGGACCAAGCTGAAATGCCAACATAAACGATTTTGTAAAATTTGTGTGTTCAAGTTTTGTTACTGCGCTGCCTCCGTAACTGACTACCATTATGAATCGGTCATATTTAGGTCACGTTCATTCCTAACTTTTCACTATTCATTTCAACTTTTTATTATTCATTTCAACTTTTTACTATTCATTCCAACTTTTCACTATTTCTCTCACAAAACACATTGCTACAGTGTTTTCCCTTACAATCTAAACACACCCTTATGAGAAAAGGTTGTTTATTATTAAAAAACAAAAAAACAAAAAAATACTGGTTTGCAGGTGGGAGTTTCCAACGGCCACGATCGCACAGGGTCCGTCATATGGCCGAGTCTGCTTACGTTTTAAATTAAATCCCTGTTGATAAAAGGGAAGGATATTTCTCTCAAAAATAAAAGGGAAGGATAAGGGGCAGCCGATCGTACTGGCGAAATATATTATATAGAAACTCGGCGTGTAGGGATCTTGCTGCAAACCATCGCGTGTTCTTGTTATATTTAGTTCCACATCGGTAATTGATGGTGGGAGAGCACAACATATAAGGTGGGGCAGTCCTCATACTATAAGGCTAGTCTTTTGGGTTGAGTTAGGCCCGAGGCCTTAGTTGTTGTTGGGCTCTGTGGACCTAGGCCTGTTAGGCACCGGCTCGTGTGTACAGCGGGCTGGGCCGGATTCCGCTGCGCCACTCTAACAAGTGGTATCAAAGTCAAAGGTTGTGAAATCGGTAACATCTCCGGGTCACATGTTTACGGGGGAGCCCGTTGATATCTCCGTTCGGTCATTTGACCATTGGTCACACAAGTTGACTGGAGAGTTTATACTCTGGGCGGGGAGATTGTTATATTTAGTCCCACATCGGTAATTGATGGTGGGAGAGCCCAACATATAAGGTGGGGCAGTCCTCATACTATAAGGCTAGTCTTTTGGGTTGAGTTAGGCCCGAGGCCTTAGTTGTTGGGCTCTGTGGACCTAGGCCTGTTAGGCACCGGCTCGTGTGTACAGCGGGCTGGGCCAGATTCCGCTGCGCCGCTCTAACAGTTCACGCCCTGAAAACACGTCCAACATTCGACAATATGGCTGGCCACCAGGAACAACCCGACTGGTTGAATCTCCCCTCAGATCTTCTGGGGCTGATTGCGCAGAGGTCCCGCGACGTCGTCACGGGGCTCGCCGCGTTCCGCTCCGTGTGCCGGACATGGCGCGCCGCGGTCGGGCCAGCGCCGCGCCTCCTGCTTCCCCGAGCCGGTTCGGCCTCGGATCCCACGCTCGTCTTCCCCTTGGACAATATGGCTGGCCACCAGGAACAACCCGACTGGTTGAATCTCCCCTCAGATCTTCTGGGGCTGATTGCGCAGAGGTCCCGCGACGTCGTCACGGGGCTCGCCGCGTTCCGCTCCGTGTGCCGGACATGGCGCGCCGCGGTCGGGCCAGCGCCGCGCCTCCTGCTTCCCCGAACCGGTTCGGCCTCGGATCCCACGCTCGTCTTCCCCTTGGCTCGCGGCTGGTCCGTCGTCGTCGATGCCCGCGACGCGTCCTGCCACCTCTCGCACCTCGCCACAGGCCACCGGCGCGACCGCCGCCCTGCCCAAGCTCATCGCCGTCCGCCATCGAGACGGTAGCGGCATCACGCACATAGAATACGAGCACCGTCCCGACGAGTGCACGGCGATCCATAGCTGGGCCTTCTATCGAAGCTACCTCTCCTTCACTGATGCCCTGCGCTTCGCCGTCCATGCCCCACCTGATGATTCTCCGGCGGCAGCGGCGGCGGGCATGACGATCTTGATGTACCACTTCATGCATGAGAGAACGGGTATGCTTTTCTGCCGCCCCGGAGACGCAGCCTGGACCAAGGTGGAGAAGCCCAATCGATTCGGCTTTGGCTACTTTGACTTCGTCTACCACGACGGCAGAATGTTCGGCATGGATACCAACGGCAAGATGGCGGTGTACGACGCCGCGACGCTCGACGTCCTCCACCTGGTCGGAGCTCCACCGGTCCCGTCCGAACTTGTCACCAAGATGTATGGTATAACAACTATGATGGACGATGTAGTTGTTAATTTGGAAGACTATGATTACGTCAATCTTGTCCCATTGCCAAGCAAGCTGATATTGGTCATGACCACCGTGAAGTCTTCCCTGCCAGTGGCTTTCAGCATCTTCGAGTTAGGTTCTACGCCTGGCGGTCTCGCCTGGCACAAGGTAATAAATGCTGGTAACTACGAATTGTTTTTGGATAGATACCACAACAGTTTTCGCGAAAATACAGACAACGGTGGAACAAGGATCTATTATGTTCATGACGACATAACCTCGATTGTTCCATCTACTACTTCGGTCTACTACTACAGCATGCAGGATAGCAAATTGGAGTGCGTACATAGGTTAGTGGATGATGCTGAAGTGTACTCAACTAAGCCTTGTTGGTTTGTTCCCTAGATGGTTAATTCGTTCTGTATTCAGATATGCTTTTTGTGTGTAGAGTGTGTAGCAGTACTTTAGTTTTTGTTATTGTTTGTCAAACGATAAAGTATTGATCCTGTGTTTCTTATAATCAGCCTCACATGTTCTTCAGTTCGTTTTTTTTATTTGAAAAAACGAATTGGAGATGACTCTTTTTTAACCTTATCTCGTGAGCCATGATATGGAACGGATGGGAATTGATTGAATGAAAACCACACGTTTTATCCTCATTCCTGAGGACTGATGAGCATATCAGCAGTAAAAGTAACTTCTCCCTCCGCTGCACAGAGGACGAATAATGGAACAGTTTGGCTTGCAGAATCTCTGGGAGATATACGCATCATAGGATTCTGAAAAAAGTCGAATTGGCAGGATAGTGCCATTTGGATTAACGAGTATTGTAGCAGTTTGAATTACTCTGGAGACTGTAAAACAAGTGCTGACTACAAAGCACAAGTCGCCAATAGCATGCAACAGGCATTGCATATTAGCATCAGAAGCGATTAACTTGACCAAATCTTTGGGAGATGTAGGAATTGAACAGAATACCAGAGCAACTAACCGAGGATGTAGCTTTCGTGAGAACATTATAGTTGATCGAACGATCAGATCATGTATTGGCCAAGTTCAGATGTTTTGCTCATTAGAGGTCAATACAGCTCTGAAAAAAAAAAAGAACTGGAACCCAGCTAAGGCAGAAACAATGAAATAGTCCCTCATGAATTAGTTCTGATCATCAAACAACAAGCAACATCCTCGACATGTTCCTGGAATCAAGAAAGAAGAAAGCAAAAAACCTTACAAGAACCTCTCCAAGAACTCTGATGGTGTGATTTAAGCAGTAGCTGCTGTACCACCATCGAATGGGAGTGGACGAAAAATGATATATCAAACAAAACGTGAGTGCTAAAACAAGGAGGTCACATTTACGGAGTGATTAATTGTTTGTCCAACCACCAAATCTATGCTTTTCTTTTGGCAACTGCGAGAAATATTAAACGTTTAGAGTGATTAACACATCATGGATTCTCGGGAGAACAAAAGGATCCTACGAAGCATGATCTCTGAATTGCTTGACACTTTGACAAAGAAATTGAGCAGAATTCCCAACTCTGTCCATTTTCATTACAACAAAAAGAAGATGAGATACAATTAAACAAAAAAAAAAATACTGAGGGTGTTGCAAGATCTTTGTATCTGAGATGAATAGCAGAATCGAAACTATGAAACCTCATCAACTGACATCAATGAAATTTGCAATGGCAAATTATGCTGACTGTACACAAGAAACTGGAATGATGTTTTTCAATACACTTTTCAGATTAAATTAATTTGATGGCAGCTGATAATTGAAAAAGAAAATCAGGGCCAGACCGCCAGACTTGGTATATATTTTCAGAATGGATATTCATATTTTTCCCAACACCTAAATCTACAGGGTTTTGCCACACAAGAAAATAACAACCAAAATGCTCAAAAGGCACTATTGCAACCGATGTTAGGCACTATTATACCAAAATGTTGCAACTCTCATCCTAAAATGCCCACTACGTAGCATAAAATTTTCACAATGGGGCAAGAAAAATGGTTGAGAGTACCAAATCAATCGTCAAGAATCTATCAAATTTTGTCATAAAACTGAAACTGATCCACGATCGACCAGATTATAGTTACTTGGGAAGATTTAGTTTTTAGTTTGTCAGAGGTTAACATAACTCTGAACAAAAAGCAGGAAATTAGCTAATCTCGATCAGTTTCAAGTAATTGATTCTTGACATAATCTGACGTTTAGTTCATCACAGGTGATCGCAGATTTGAACAAAAGAACAGAAACCAGATAAGAGTTGCAGCATAATTCAGACATTTAGTTCATCAAGGTTTGGCCAAATGCTTCAGATGTTTAGTTCACCAGAGAGGTGAACACAAGAACTGGAACTCAGCTAAGCTCGATCAGTTCAACGAAACCAAAAGAACGAAATGACGAAGTGATCTTTCAACTACTAATTCAGACCATCAGACAACGCAGAAACAGAAATGATGAGAGAATCCTTCCTCTGCCAGTTCCAAGGATGCAGAAACAAGAAAACCAAACAATCCTTCAAGAGCCTCTTGCTCTGGATTCCTTGCTCGCTCTCGCACGTCGCTCTTGGATTGCGTTGTGCTCGTTTGAAAGGTTTGTGAATTGTGATATTGTTGGGTGACTACTTGTAGACGAAGAGATGAGCGCTGAGTAGTCGTTTATTCATTTTGTTACAAGGTGGGTCCGTGGATTTTCCACGGGGACAGGGAGGCCGTACGGCGGCAGGTGCAAGGGAGAGGCTTGGGGATGGAATCATGGAAGGCAGGGTGCTGGCAAAGGGGCAACTGGTTTTTTTTTAATCAAAGGGGCAACTGATTAACTGATTGGGATTTTGTAGTAATGTCGCAGCGTATCCACCTGCATTTGAACAAAATGTTGCTTGTTGAAGATGTAAAGGCAGAGTTGAACAAAAGAACAAAATGTTCGTAGCAGCGTATCCACCTGCATTTGAACATAGAAGAGATGTAACTTTTACTTTTTCAGGGCGAAGAAATGTATCATTTTAGACAGAAAACAACGGTTTAAAATTAGTGTGCTGGACTGATTACATTTCTGACGAACATGTTTTAGAAGCGGTTCAGAACAAAATTTGGGTATAAGAATAACAGTTATTTTATGGGAAGCGTGTACTGTGAAAAATCATGTCGTTCCCCTATGAGTCCTACTCTGTAAAAGATATTTTTGCCGGAATATTTTCTACAGTTCAACACAGTCTAACTACGAACCAAGAATGGAGATTAGCCGTTTGGAAATTCGAATGTCTGGGCCACCAAATCCTACAAAAACGTTTCTCACAGCTGCCGGCCCAGCCTTTCAAGCAGCCCTGCCCAAAGCATCTTAAACGTGTCCAAGTGCAACAACACTGTTTCTCAAAAAAACACACACACCCCCTTAAGAAAAAGAGTTGTATCACTGACAACCGGACCCATCGACCTCTGAGGAACCCGAGCAAGAGGGGAAGCTTGAAAGGGGAAGCCAGGGGAGCGGCGGCGGCGGCGGCGTAGCCAATCGGTTCCGTCGCGGGCTCGCGGCACTTCGCAGAATCCACGGGCACAAACACCCCAAGACGCGCCCTCAGCCAACTCCAGTGGTCACCAATCCAATCCAACCTACCTCGCGGCGGCGGCGGCGCGGGACCCATCCAAGGCCGGCATGGCATCGACGAGGCAGGGCCGCCGCCGCCGGGTACGGGCAAAGGCAGAGTGAGGATAGAACGGGTTGATCTGTTCTGTATTTCAACAGGCCTGCCTGCCTGCAATTGCAAGGATGCAGCCACGATACGCAAGTACTTGCTCCAGAATTGAACAGGAGCAAAATTAGATCAATTTGGATACCAAAATCATTGGAAACTCGACGCATTATACATTTATGAAGAGATTGGGATCGACAAGAGGCCAGTGCAGTGTCAGTTAACAATTGGCAGTTTCAACAGCTTACAAGCTCTGAACACTAAGTACTGAGTGCAAAGAGCAAGTCGGCAAGTGCTGCATCTCAGCACCACATGACTTACTCCGAAACTGAACCATAGAAATGAAAAGGTCTGGCTTGCAAAATCTACAGGGCATTCTGAAGAACTAATAACCAATGTGATGTGCATGAACAACTCTGAACGCAGTGCAACTCTGAAAACTTAACACTGTCACATTGAATGGGCACTTGAGAAAACAGCAATTAATTCCAAGCCCTACTGCAAAAAATTAGCAAACGTTTTGGGAGGTCGACACCACAGATATTCTCTGAAGGACGCATATCCTGTGAAGCATAAACTCTGAATTGCTTTGACAACAAAATCGACCGTAATTGCCAATTCCATCAATTTACTCTACAACAATGCAGTTTGACAGAATATACTGAGGGTCTAAAATGAACTGTTGAATTGAAACTATGAAGGCTCATCAATCAAGCAAACAAAGGGCTGCTAAGAAACCCACACATGATATGAATTGCATTTTCAGTAGCAAATTGTGCTGGTACACAAGAAACCGGTACTGTTTTTTCCATTAGACTTTTCAGATTAAAAAACCTTAATGGCAGCTGAAAATTAAAAATAATGTTCGTGGAAGGAATTGGCATTGTCATAAGATTTTCAGAAAGACGTCATATTTTCAACATCCAAATCTACGAGGTTTTGGCACACAAGAAAAGAACAACCAGAGAAGCAACTAATGTCAAGCACTGTTGCGAGAAATTAGCAAGCACTGCTGAGAACAGTTTATTACAAAATGCTGCAGTTCTCATCCAATCATCCTAATTCCTAGGATATCCATTCAGCATGAAATTTCACATTGGTTCCCAAAAAAAATGGTAGACTACCAAATCGATTAATATGAATCTACTATATTTCTTCATAACACTGGAACTAATCCAAGAACGATCAAATCATAGTCTTTTTTTCAGATTCAGATGTATAGTTCATCCAAGGTAAACACTGCTCTGAACAAAAACAGATAACCAGCTCACCCCGATAGTTTGAAGAAATCAAAAGACAGATACAAGGAAAGAACTCAAGAACTGATTCAGACCATCAACATTCAAGTCCTCGATCACTTCCAAGAATGCAGCAACAGAAACCCAGGTAAGCCGATCATTTATTGGCCAAATGCTTCAGATGTTTAGTTCATCAGATATTCAGAGGTGAACACACGAACAGGAGCTCATCTAAGCTCAATCAGTTCAAGGAAAGCAAAAGAACGAAATGATGAAGCAATCTTTCAATGACTAATCCAGACCATTAGACTACTTGCGTCCTTCATCACTTCTAAGTTCTAAGAACGCAATAACAGGAATGATGAAAGAATCCTTCCAGAGCTCATCCTGACCATCAGTCGACACACCAACCTAACCAGTTCCAAGAATGCAGAAACAAGAAAACCAAAAAATCCTTCAAGAACCCCTCCAAGAACTGATTCAGTTATCCAGAGCGCTCGACAAGACACGCCAACACCGTTCCATCGAAGCTCGATCAGGTCTGTCTACGGCCACGGCGTAACTCCAGCGAAGTGGAAACCCAGTCAATCGAGGTCAAGCAGCCCTTCTGGCGGCTCTCGTAGCACATCCTGCAGAGATGGATATGACCGCACGGCATAATCAGCACCACCGCCCATCTGATCTTGCAATCACAGCATGGCTCGGGGCCCGGATGTCTCTCATCTGGGTGCGCCAGGAACTGGAACAGTCCCTCTGGCTGAAACTTGGGGTTGCTCTGCAAATTGTCAATCATGCGTCTCGCCTCCAGAAGCTCACCTCTCAGTTGTTGGTTCTCAATGCTCAATCTATCGATCTCCACCCTCGCTTCGAGCAGTGAATTCCAGACCGTGGGCATGAAGCTGATGCCGGGGCCGACGGAGGTGGCCTCGGTCTGCGCGCCCGTCGCCGCGGCGGGCGGGGAGGTCGACGAGGCCGAGTGGTCGGAGCGGGCGTTCGCCGACGAGGGAGCATCGTAGCTGGTGCCCAGGCCGACGAAAGTAGTGGAGAGGGTACGGGTAGCCTCGGTCTGCGCGCCCGTCGCCGCGGCGGGCGGAGAGGTCGACGAGGCCGAGTTGTCGGAGCGGGCGTTCGCCGACGAGAGAGCGCTTTAGCTGGTGCCCAGGCCGACGAAGGTAGTGGACAGCGTAGGGGTACCCTCGGTCTGCGCGCCCGACGCCGCGGCGGGCGAGGAGGTCGACGACGGCGAGCGGTCGGAGATGGGTGGACCACACCTCGTCCAGGGATTGGACTTGGTGGCCGGCATCACCGCGCATCTGGGATCCGGGCAGTCGCGAAACCCGCCATGGTCGACGATGAGCCGCGGCACCATTGGTGAGCTTGGCTGTTGAACGCCTTGGTGCGGGAGGACTTCTGATTGAGAAGAGTGGCGCCGCCAGCCGGGGGGACAACACGGTCCTTGCCGCCCCAGCATGTGTGGTAGATGTTTCCCTTCGCAGAGGATCCAGAAGGGGCGGTGGCTGGCGGCGCGGTGTCCTTTGGCTTCGCGGTGTCCCCTGGCGGCCGGGCGGGTGCGGGGAGGGGCCACTCTTCTTCTGTCTCAACATCGTCGGATGGGCGCGAGTTCCTGGGCCAGCGCCGCTGGTGGCGAGACGACGAACGCGGTGGCGCAGACCCGGACGCAGAGCTGGCGAGGTGGGCGGTCGACGAGGAGGAGGAAGACGACGAAGACGCCACCGTGGAGGAGGACGACGGCGAGGAGGAGGCGGGAGCTGTGGAAGCCGTTGCGCCCAGCGCCGACGCGGTTGCTGGCGGCGCGAAGCCGAGCGCCGTGGAGGAGTCGGCGATGTCGGCGTCGGAGAGGAGGAGGGCCAGACTGGTGGAATCCGCTGCCCCCATCGCCGAGGCGGTTGCTAGCGGTCCGACGTCGAGCGCCGTGGAGGGATCGGTGATCTCGATGTCGGAGAGGACGAGCTCGGATGGCGAGTTGTCGTGGGAGGTGGTCGACGCCGCGGAGGAAGACGACGCCGCGGAGGAGGAGGACGCGGGGAGGCAATCCGCTGCCCCCATCGCCGAGGCGGTAGCTGGCGGCGCGACGAGCGACGTGGAGAGGGGGGTGATCGACGAGGAGGAGGACGCCATGAGGTTTAAGAATTTGTTCGTGTTGCTGCGAGGGGGGCAGGGGCGGGGCAGTTTTATAATGGGCGAAATCGCCCCGATCGCTGCCAGCTTGCAAACAGCCGGCGCCCGAAGCACGGCCGGCGTCGGGAATAGAGACGCGGGGCCCACCCTGTAACCGCCGAATATCTAACTCGTCGGACGCCACCGCCTTCGTCTTCTACAAATACCCACCGCGGCGATGCCCAGGCTTCCAATCGCGAACTCGACACAAACCCAAGAGCGAGCAAAGGAAGCCAGAGCGTCTAGAGAGGGCGAGAGGAGAGAAGGCAAGGAGCAAAGGGGGCAGGCGATCGAGCGAGAGAAGGCGCCATGGCCTCCGACGACCTCAGCCTCGGCAAGGCCTTCGCCGTCCTGCTTGGCGCCTCCTCCCCCGTGATCATCTACTACGGGGCCTACCGCACCGGCCTCCTGGCCAAGGGATGGCGGTGGCTGCGCGTCATGACGCTCGGCGGCGTCACCACCCTGGAGCGGAAGCTGAGCTACAACTGCGCCATCTGCCAGGACAGCATGGACGTCCTGGAGGAGGTTCGCACGCTCTCGTGCAACCACGTCTTCCATTGCCGCGAGACAGACAAGTGCAAGAACGTCATCGACAAGTGGCTTCTCACGCAGCCGAAGATGTTCTGCCCGGTCTGCCGCAAGACCCCTCGCGTCGTGCTGCCGTGGAAGGCGCCACCGCCAGCGTCGCCAGCGCCAGCGGCATCGACGGACCAAGAGCAGCCGGAGTCGTCGTCGGCGGCGGCGGGCCAAGAGCAGCCGGGGTCGTCGTCGTCGAGGTTGGAGGACACAGCGCCGCCGCAGTCGTCGCGGGATTTGGAGGATCCGCTGCTGCCGCAGTCGCAGTAGACATACTTGATTGAGCTTGAGTGGAACGGTGTTGCCGCGTCTCTTCAGGGGGGTCTGAATTCAGTTCTTGGAGAGGTTCTTGAAGGATTCTTTCGTTTTCTTGTTTCTGCATTCTTGGAACTGGTAGAGGTTGGTGGGCCTTGTCTGATGGTCATGATCAGTTCTATAGAAGGATTCCTTCGTCATTTCTGTCTCTGCATTCTTGGAAGTGATCGAGCACGCGCATGTTGATGGTCTGGATCAGTTCTTGAATTCTTCCCTTGTGTCTGTCTTTTGATTTCATGAAACGATCGGTGTTGGCTGGTTATCTGTTTTTGTTCAGAGCTATGTTTACCTCGGATGGAACTAAACATCTGAATCTGGCCAAGAATCTATGATTTGGTCGTTCTTGGATCAGTTCCAGTGTTATGACGAAAGGGAATAGATTCATGTTAATTGATTTGGTACTTTGCACCATTTCTTTGGACCTCCAATGTGAAAATTTGTGCTGCTGATAGGATGAGAACTGCAGCATTTTGTAATGAACTGTCTCAGCAATACCAAGTCCGTCCCTGAAAATTATTTTTTATTCCCATCTGCCATTATGTATCAGCACAATTTGCTACTGAAAATGTCGTTCATGTCATGTATGTGTTATGTAGCTGTCCTTTGTTTGCTTGATTGATGAGCTTTGGTAGTTTCAATTCTACTGTTCATCTCAATTCGTTTAGGTTTGAGTTCAACTAACCTGTGCTGATGCAAACTCTGATGCTTGCTGACTGTGATTAGTGACTTATGCGTTGCAATCAATGTGAAAGGCTTCTTCGAGCATTTCCAGATCTTAGAGTTTCACAATGTTCAGAGTTGTTCATGCACATCATGTTCCCGTTACTAGTTCTTCAGAATGTTTTGTAGATTCTGCAAACCAGGCCTAAATCATTTCTCCGGTTCAGTTTCAGAGTAAGTTCATGTGATGCAGAGAGTGAGCACTTGCCGACTTGCACTTTGCTTTCAGTATGTAGTTTTCAGAGCTTGTAAGCTGTTGAAACTGCCAATTGTTAAAACAGACACTGCACTGCCCTCTAGTCGATCCTAATTTCTTCAGAAGTGTATGATGCGTTGAACTTCCGAAGATTTTGCTAGCCAAATTACTCTATTTTTTCTCCAGTTGCAGGCATTCAGCCTGCATCGTTGCAATTGGTGGGTCCCCAGATATCGGTGGGTCCTGTTGTCAGTGCTACAACTTTTTTTTTCTTAAGGTGCTTTGGGCCTCACAACACATATAAGATGCTTTGGGCCGGGCTACTTGAAAGGCTGGGCCGGCAGCCTGTCGTAGGATTTGGTGGCCCAGACATTCGAATTTTCAAACGGCGGGAATCTGAATATAGCCGAGAACTTTTGAATTGTTAGTTCTTGCGTTATTGCAGAAGCTAATAGATTCTGGGTTAATTGATTTAATAATATCTGTCCCATTTCTTTTGTTCCCATGTCTGAATTTTTAGCTGATGCTGCATAGTTATTCAGGGGCACATTGTGATGACAAATGCAGGTTTTTTGGTATGAAACTGTCATCAGTAGTTCTTCTGGTAATTCTTTGTTGAATGCCAAAAACCTGTAGTTTGGTTGTTGAACTGAAAATATGTTCAAAATTTGCTCGGGGCGAAAAACAACTCTGCTATGCGTATGAACTGAGAATTGTCTTTCAGTTTAATTTCTATTACTGTGCTAGTGACAAAAACTTTCTGTTGGGTGTATGTTACTTAAAACTGCAGCTTGCCGTTGCATGTTTGTACTAAGATCAGAAAGAGTCACTGCGCTGCTCTTCCTTTATTGTGATTCCAGTGTAATTATCAGCCCCTAGCCATGTGAAAAGATGACCCTTCTCTGAATAACATTCAGAGCACATAGGATCTGTGCATTCTTCAGACTGCAGTTGGTCAGTGCTTCCCTTGCGACAATTACAGACGCTTCTTAATTCACTAAACTTGCCGTGTTTAGTTGTGGTGGAGAAAAAGTACTTTTTTTTCTGGGATGCGTGTTATGTGAGGGGGATGAATAGGAAAGGAGAAAAAGAAATTTTTGGGGATGCGTGTTCTGTGAGGGGGATGAATAGGAAGTAAAAAGTACTTTTGGGAACTAAACACGCCTCCCTGCTGAGATTCCTCATGCTTGGTGCCAATTCTGGGCGTTCTTCTGCATTTCAGTACTCGGTGTTCAGAGTAGTTCAGAGTCGGTTTGTTCTTCAGCCTGCGCCCAGTTTGCAGTTTGTATTATTATCTGAGCTATGAGCTCATATGTGATGCGTGGCACTCGGATAGGGTCGTGTTTAGTTCCAAAAGTACTTTTTACTTCCTATTCATCCCCCTCACATAACACGCATCTCCAAAAATTCCCTTTTTTCTTTTCCTATTCATCCCCCTCACACAACACGCATCAAAAAAAAAGTACTTTTTCCAACCTCAACTAAACACGGTCTAGATTTTGCAAGCCAGCTGTAGCTATCCATGCCAGTCTTTGGAGAAGCTCCAGGAATTGTGGGAAGCAGGAGTTGGTGCTGTGGCAGCACTACGCGAGGATTACGTCGTGCCAAGCCCCCTGCAACAGCTACCCCGATCCAAATCCAAACAGCAAACGGGACACAAACACACACACAATTCCTGGCCTTCGAAATTGGTCTGAAAAAACAAGTCCAGTGAAATCTCTAAAACGGACGGGACATACTCCTACAGTCCTAGTACCGTCCTACGTGGCAAGGATTACCGTAGGCGACACGCAATTACTCGGATCGTCCCCTTCCGGTTCGTGTGATTCCTCCGGCTTCCGGTGTACGACACGGCTCGTCGTCGGGAACGTGACCTGGGGCCCACATTGCAACAAACTCCCCCAGCCAGAGCCAGCTGTCTTCGTCTACAAATTCCCACCGCGGCAGCGCAACCCAAAAGAGCAACGCGAGCGAACAAAGGAAAGGAAACCAGAGAGCAACAGAGAGAGGCAGAGAGCGAGAGGAGGGCGGCGCAAGGAGGGAGGGAGGGAGGGGGAAGCGAAGAAGGCGCCATGGCCGACGACGACGCCATCAACGTCGCGACGAAGATCATCGGCGTCGCGGTCGGGAGCAGCGCCTCCGCGTTCTTCGCCGCCGGCGCGAGCAGCTGGTTGGCACTCAAGCTGTACCGCGAGGGCCGGCTCTCGAGAGGGTGGTGGCGGCTGCGCGTCGTCGGGCTCGGCGGCGTCACGACCCTGGACCAGGCGCTCGGGTACGACTGCGCCCTGTGTCGCCTCAGCCTGGACCAGCGGGAGGAGGTCCGCACGCTCTCCTGCGACCACGTCTTCCACTTCCGCAAGGGCGCCAAGTGCTCCGGGAACACCGTCGACGATTGGCTCCGCGAGAACCGCATGCGCTGCCCGGTCTGCTGCAGGATCGCCTACCCCGTGCTGCCATGGAAGGCGCCACCGACATCGCCGCCACCAGCGCCTTCGCGGTCGCCGTCGACGACGGATTTGGAGGCTCAGCTACAGCAGTCGTCGGCGACGGATTTGGAGACTCAAGTATCGCAGCCGTCGGCGATGGGGGTGGGGCCACCAGCACCGCCGAGGCCACCACCGATGCCGTCGTCGCCGTGGTTCAAGGACACACTACGGTCACGGTCACGGTCACCATCACAGCCACCATCGCAGTCACCATCGCAGTAGCAGACTCGCGTGATCGAGTTTGGATGAGACGGCGTTGGTGCGTCTTTTGCGGGAGGTCTGGATCAGTTGTCGTAGGATTCTTTCGTCGTCTTTTTTTTTTCTGCATTCTTGGAACTGATCGATGGTAGTGAGCCTTGTCTGATGGTCTGGATCAGTTTTTGAAAGAGTTTGTTCGTTGTTTCGTCTATTGCTTTATAGGAACGTTCAAACGTAGCTGCCTTGCTGTACCTTTTTTTTGTTCAGAGCTATCTGTTGTTCAACTCTGATGAGCTAAACATCTGAAGAATTTGGCCAAGATATGATGAATTGTTCGCCCTTGAATCTGTCGTAATGTTCTGATGGAAGCTAATAGATTCGTGTTGATTCCTGTTCAGAGCTAGTAGTACCTTTTATTTGTGCTCCAGTGTGAAAATTGAATAATAGATTCCTGCTGATTCTTGTTCAGAGCTACTAGTACCAGTTTCTTTGTGCTCCAGTGTGAAAATTGAAACAGCAGAGTGGGGCATCTTGGAATAAAGTTGTAGGGATTTTGTGTACTATTTTCTGCAATCTTTGCTAATTATTTCTTTCGAAAGTTGCATGCTAGTTATGTTATTGAGTACCAAAGCCTATATGTTAGTCGTTCTGAAATTCTTCTGATCTGCTTTGCTTGTTCTTGTAATCTTGTTCTGATATCATTTCTGTTTGCTACATATCCTTTTTCTTGCATTCCAGTCCAATGACAATACTGTGTCGTACTGCTATGAAAGTAAGATAACTGAAGATGTTTTTCCATCAATTTGGAAATCAGTCAAATTTTAGGTGGATGCGTGCTCTGGTTTTTTGTCGTTCTGAATATGCCATGTCTGTCCATGCATTTTGTTTCCAATTCTATGTTTCAATTATGTTTTCCCAGTTCCTTGCGTAGTACTAGTTGCTGCAGTTGCTACTGAAAAATTCAGTCCTGTCAGGCTTGAGGATTCTTTGATCGTCTCTTGTTCTGCATTCTTGGACCTGATTGAGCGTAATATGTCTTAACTGATGGTCTGGATTAGACCTTAAAAAATGCTTTCGTTGTTCCAGTCTTAACTGATTCAATTTTCACACTGAAAAACTCTATTGTGTCAGGCTCAGAATGTTTGCAATTTGTTTCAGCCTTAATTTTCAATCTAAGTGAAAAACTTTTGTCTGTACTTTAGGTTCAGAATTAAGATTCAGTCATAGAGGCACTGGCCTTGGGATACCCCCAGCAGTCAAATTCAGTTGGTTTTGTTTAAAGGTTTTGCTACACTGTCCTGTGTGGTTCAAGTGGTACAACGCCACCAGCTACCCCCAATGTTACTTTCTGAATTTGGGCCAATACTGAATTCCCCTCTTAAATTCTGTCACAGTATCAAGGCACTCAGAGTTCTTCAGAATGGCCAATTAACCAAGTAACACTGCTTTCATTGCGACAACTAGTAGCATTTGCCGCCGTTGTCTGCTCCTTGTCTTCCTCAGAATTCAAAATTGCGAGTTGCTGATTCTGTCTGTGTTCCGCAGCATGGGCTAAGGGTGTGTTTAGATTGTAGAAAAAAACACTGTAGCATAAGAAAAACACTGTAGCATTCGTTGGGAAACGTGTTTTGTGAGGGAGGAATAGTGAAAAGTTGGAATGAATAGTGAAAAGTTGGAATGAATAGTGAATAGTTGGAAATCTGAACATGGCCTAAGACAGAGTCTGTTTAGTTTCACACTGACCTGCATGCTCCATTGCCGCTTCAGACCAATCGTCATGAACGAAACAAGAATGTACGACGCGTATAGCTCGAAGAATACTGCAAGACAGGTGTAATTCACCTATTTGTAAGAATCCTGCTATTGCAACTTTGCAAGTTCAGAAGAATACCATTATAATTCACCTATTTGTAACTGTACCATTATAATTTGGTGTAAGTCTGAACCATGCCATTTTATACGTCTATGATGCCCTGAGGTCCAACTGCAGACCAAATATGCATACTGTATTTTCGTATTTCCCCTTATGCCCCTATGCTTGCCTGCCTTCTTTCTCTTTCCTGTGTCTCACGCACAAGTGACTCCGTGCACTCTGGCTCCCTGTCCTCTCGCCCATGCCAAGGCACAGCAGGTCAGCAGCAGCTTGCGTGCGCTCCACCTGATTTATGGAGGGTGCCGCCCGTTCAGACCTTCACCGGCAGCAGCAGGGCGACATGCAGCTCGGGGGCTCGTTGGTCATCCCGTCGACGTCGTGCAACTGCGGGGCACCGCGCTCCGAGCATAGGATTGCGTGGTTGCAGTCTGCCGCCGCCCAAGGGCTCTGGCGCCATGGCGGCAGCTGTGCCTGCACGGAGAAGCCGCCATAGTGATTCAAATCCTCTCCCCTCCCCTCCTGCACCTAGATCGAAACCAGAAGGTTCGATCCGACATCCATGGCGTTGGAGTGGGTGATGCTAGGCTACATGGCGGCGATGGAGGCGGAGGCAGAGATGCTGCTGCTGAGTGCTGACGCTCGGCATCTGCTTCTCGCCGTCGCCGACGCCTCCGCCGGAGGGGCCTCCACCTCCGGCACGGCCATCCTGATGCCTTATGGGGCCCGCTGAGATAGCAGCAGCCGGGGGAGCACAAGGGCAGAAGGGGAAATACCGAAAAGACAATGCGCATACTGCTATGCAGGTGGGCCTGAGGGCATCGGGGACGTATAAAATGGCATGATTCACACTTCTATGAAATTATAATAGCACCTTCACAAATAGGTGAATTGTAATGGCATTTTTCAGAACCCGCAAAATTGCAATGGCACGAATCCAATTAACCCTTGTTTCAACGTTTCAGTGCATTTGGAGGAGTTCTTTTGAAGATGGTAAGAAAGCATAGCTATAGTTGTAAGGCAGGCTAGGCGTGCAAAACTGCGCGCGGAGCCGCCCAATATGAGCACAAGGCCTCCAGGACCTGTGAGCAACCCGCGGATCGCATCTAGTACCAACAACTCCCATCCAGTGATCCAGTCTATCCAGAGACCAAATGGCGCACAAGGCGCAAATCCCCATAGGAGATTGTCTCATCGACTACCACTGGCGCTTTCTCTTGCTCCTCGCACGCTTAGTCCCTCCATTGTCGCTCCGCCTGCTTGCGCGCTTGCTTGCTTCGGCACAACCACTTCCATACCACATCTACCGCCACCGACACGGCGACACCTGCGCTCACTCGCCATCGTCAGCGCCCGGCGTCGTCAGATCAGTGAGGCCGCGAGGGTTCTACACTTCTGCTTCTGTCTGCGGCAAATTTGTCTGGATGTGTTCGATGAAATGCCGTGTACACGCGTTTTTCTTTTTTCTTTTTTTTGACAAGTGCCGTGTGCCCGTGTGGGCTTCGTGTATACGCTTTGGGCACCAAACATGTGGGCTGGATCGCTAGAGATACAATGTGTGTTGGGCCGCTTTGGAGTCTATACGGTTAGTGACATGTGGGCTTGACCTGCTGCGCCGGCAAAACTGGTCATACTGTTTTGAGAAATGGATGATGGAAAAAAAAAATGGATGATAGAGGAGTGCTTTGTAAGAGCATCTCCAATAGACTAGCAATAATGCTAGCTAAATTTAACGATTAAGACGCTATGTAAAAAATAAAAAGGCTTTCTAAACTAAGAGGTAAACCAATAGCCTCTCTAAAACTAAGTCTATTGGAGATGCTCTAAGGCCTATCTTATATGCAATGCCATGATGATTTAGCCAATCATTTCAGAGTTCTCTAATTCTGGACTGATTATCTTAAGATTGGCCACATCTGAGGGTTGGGGTCCATCTGGCAGCCCGACTAGCCACCCCCATCAACTACAAATAGCCACAGCGCCAAGGCCACCGTTCGAATCGAACAAGCATGACCCGACACGACACACGAGCGAACAAGAAAGCAGCTAGAGCCTATTTGATCAAAAAAAAAAAAAAAGCAGCTAGAGCCTATAGCAAAGCAAGAGCAAGAGAGCGAGTCAGGGAGATCAATCAAGAGGCCGGGGGAGAGAAGGCACAGTATATATGGCCGACGACGACGACGTCAATAACGTCGGGCAGGCCGTCGTGGGCTCGTGGCCATGGGCAACCATCTACAAGTGCAGGAACGTCATCGACAGGTGACGTGTACAGCAGAGCATGATCTGCCCCCATCTGCCGCAAGACTCCCCATCCCCGTCTTGCCGTGGAACGGTGGAAGGCCCGGCCACCGTTGTCGCCGATGCCGTTGGGTACAGTAGAGCAACCAATGCCGGTGTCATCGCCGGGTTCTGAAGAGCCATCTCTGACCCCGACAGACACGAGCCGTGCTCTCACCTTCGCCGCGTCAGGCAGGGAGAGGCAGGTCGCGGTGACCGGGGGGCACTTGCCGGTCACCACGACACCACAAAACCACCTTCCGGGGCTCCGGGCGCAGCTCGGCAACCGGAGCGGCCAAGGGAGAGCGGTGTGGGCAGTGCCGCAGTGGGCAGGCACGGGTTGGCACGCCTGGCGCCTCCAGATCCTGTCTCATGCACGGGTTCAAGACGCATCTGCGAACCGGAGCACACATCTGCACGCTCCACTCCAAGGAACGTTCGGCACGACACACCATTCGCCGCGGGGGCGCGGCTTTGGCGAAGGGGTGGCTAGCGTAGCGAGCGAGCGATGGAGGCAAAGGTGTTCGGCGAAAAAAATCCTGAACGCCAGGAAAACGTGACGGAATGGGCGAATAAACGTTGTGTGCGCGCGGGGCCATGCCGTCGATCGGGTCGGCACACCCCCGCGCTGCAAGTCTGCAACGCGTTCGGGGAGAGACTCCGGGCGACGACGAGCACGCGCCCATGGGCGGCTCGGTGAACACCGGCCACAGGGCGTGGTGTTCCCCCTCTCTGATCTTCAGTTGCTCCTAGCGAGCTGTCCGGGCTGACGGCTGTGCCACTGCTTCGTCCGTTCCTTCGGCCAGCCGGGGCACCAAAGCAAATAGATTTGCTCGCCACTGTCATGTCTACTGCCCTGGAAATCCGGCACCACACCTCGCTCTGTACCGATCCCCCTTCATCCAGATGGCTAAAAGGACCCTCTGCCTAATAGTACCCCGGAACATCGGAACAGTCACCTATGGACGCAAAACTTTAGGCGTTCTTCGTTTTGGCATGGAATGAGCTCCAAACCACATGGAATATCTCGACATGGAAACAATCCTAATCTACCCAAAATGTTTGTTCGGTTAGGCATGGAAGGGTTTGAAACCCAGCATGGTTTGGTCTGCCAAAAAAGTCTATTTCATTCCATGAGTATGACCTCATGGAACCAAGTTCTATGGTTTGAGTAACATACATGGAACCACTCAAACCATGCATGGAACCATTCTAGCTTGGAAGCCATTTTTGAGTTGCCGAACAAGCCCATGGCTGGGTGCGAGCGCACATGGAGATGCCAACCATTCCCATTTCCCCGAACGCGCATGCGAGATTGCCAGACGTGCACAAACATAGCCAGTGGACAGGAAAGACACGAGGCACGCTCTCTTCTCTCCCCATGTCGGGCTGGCAGGCCGCCATGGGCACTGCCCGTCTGCCGCTGCCGTCTTGGCCCAGACCTTCCTAGTCGTGCTCGTGCACGGGGCCGAGATCCGGCATCCGGCGCGCCGGCGATCAGGATTCGGAAAAGGGGGCATTTCCACGCGCCGCCCGTAACGGAATGTTTTTTTAGGTCCGGAGATGGTAATGGTATTCGGTATTCCTCCCGTCCGCTTTGGCAAACGAATGGCTGGCGGACGACAGGCTGCAAAGCTTAAATTCCGCGAAGAAAACTCAGCGGGGAGGGAATACATTCGCGTGTCGTCGGTGATATCAGGCAGGATCAGATCAGGCTTTCGGTCGTCAGGCAATAGGTTCCGCGGTGCAAAAGGATATGGCCAAAGACAGGAGGAAGGGAACCGATGCGATGCCGATGCGTTTGGAATCGGAACCTATATCTCGCCGCGGGTGGCTGCAGGATATGGACAGCATCGGCTACGCAAGCACTAGGGGAGTACGCAACAACTGCTACCACGAGACGAGAATGTGCCCCAACTAACGCACGCGACGCGCCCGCCGGATCTCGTCTCATCGTCGAGTTGGTGTGAACGCGCGCGATGCATGGTGTCCACTGTCCAAGCAGGCGAAGCAAAGAAGCATCAAAACTCTGCTGACGAAGAGGTCACGATCTGAACAGATTGGCTCGACGAAGCAGCCTACGGAAGGTGTCACGATTCTGCTTGGGAGCAGTACAAACAAAACAGGCACGTTCGCGGACGAGACGCTTCTCGCCTGACGATGACGAGGATTCTGCTACGCGGCGGAACTATAGGTTTAACTCGCTATGCCCAAGTTGCCCGGCGCATCAAAATTATTGAGCACAAGGAATCGGCCTCGTCAGCAGATAAGCGCGGAGAGTAGACCTGGCATCTCCAAAGTCCAAATCTCCCACAACCGAATCAGAGCGCGGTTTCTGATTAACAAACGCAACAGTTATCTTAATATCTAATGCGGGTGCATGAACCAAAGCTCCAAAAACAATCATGTGTTAAGCAGAGCAACCTTTTTTGCGTGTTATTGGGGGAAAAATAAACAATACTGCAAGTCAATGGATCCAGGTTACAAAACAAATTGTGCATCCAAACAGCCTAACCAGGCACGCGAAACATGACTAGTAATTTTGTGTCTTTCAGCTATGATATCAGGAGTTTCTCAAAAAAGAAAATGATATCAGTAAACGGACATATCAGCACTCAAATTAATTAGATAAAAACAACCAATATTGAAAAATCATGGCAATCAAACCAATAATTTAACTCAAAACAATTTTTATTCATAAATTGCTTTGACAGAAATTTCTCCATACATATGCTCATTGTGGTAGACGCAGCAGACCACCTAGAGCTGTATACTTATTCAGAGCATGCGGCAACATCAGAAAACATGCTTACAAACGATAATTTTCATGCTAAATAGCCTGGCTTGGCTGCTTCACACAATAACCAAACGACAATGGCGACAATAAAGGGAAAAAATAACTCAGCAGCAAATCGACACCAGAATCCCGGTCTTACTCGGCAAGCACTCCGTCCTTCTCCTCCATGGCATCCTCTTCCTCCCAGCAGAGAAGATTAGCCAATTTGCCATCCTTCACAGGAGCAGCATTATCCACGTTCTCACCCTTGAAGCAATGAAGAACAGATTTGGGCGAGCCAACAACAGGGTAATCAGCAGCAGAGAAGCTCTGGTAGATGAGTAGGCCACCGCCAGGCAGCTCCTGCTCTACCATGTTGTTGCAGTCGTAAACCTCAGCATCAAGTTTCTTGCCCCATGTCGCGGCTTGGCCACGCCCGCCAAAGATGGTCACAGCAACAGAGAACTCCGAAGGGTTAAAGCACCTGAGGACCCTCTTGACAAGATCGCCATAAGCAAGCTCGTTGGCATCGAATCCCATAACTTCATAGCTGGCATAGCTGAAACCATCCTCAGGGGTCACATGAATGGTGGAGAAAGCAGAACCATGGATTGCATTCATGGAGTAGCCACAGGGTTCGAAGTCAAAATCACAGATCTCCATCTCGGGAATAATTTCAGAGATACCAGAGAGCTTGGTCATTTCCTTGGCACATGCTGTGTGGCCATCAGCAGAAGTCTTGAAAAAGACTGAGGCTTTCTTCTTGTCCAGACCAGTCATGCACATCTCAAGGTTAACCATGGGTTGCTCAGGGTACTCAGTGGCATAGTAGATGTGCCACTTCTGCCCAGGTCTTGCAGGATCTCCAATCACATAAGCATTACCACCAGACTTCAGGCCACCAAAGTAGCGGTTAAGAGCAGCAACCTCCTCAGAGAAGCTCCTGTGGGGGGCTGGCTGTGCACCGGGAAAGATGAACATCCCACGAGAGTACTTCACAGCAGCAAGCGGCATAGACAGCTCTTCAGCAAGCTCAAGAATCCTTGGAATGGTGAGCAGGAGCTTTGTAGTCCCACAGGTCTTGATGACAATCTTCAGAGGATAGATAAATAGGCTCGACTCAGAGAGGACATAAGAGTCAAAATCCTTGTTGGAGAGCTCGGACACAATGGTGCACCGTGCGAGATCCAAAACAGAATCAATCTGGGCCCTGGAGAGGGCACGCAAACCACGCCCTTGAGGGTCAGCAAAGACAGGGGCCTCAGAGAAGGTGATCTCAAGGCGCTTCTCGTAGCCCTCAAACCCGATCGCTGAGACCGGGGGAGCGTCAGCAGCAGAAAGGACAGCCATTGGAGCAGGTGAGTCAGAAACAAATGCTGGAGATGGAGGAGGGAGGAGTGCAGGGAGTAAGACTGAAGAACTGGTCGATTATGAGGAAGCAGCAGGCCAGAGAGATTGGTCAGAATCAAAGCGTTAGAAAAAGAAATCCTAAACTACTGGGATGGGGAAGCACGAAAGGGATATCAGGATGGCTTCTTCGCGCACTGCAATAGAAGAAAGAAGGCCATGTTAGCAACAGATCAGAAACAACAAAGGTAAGTATAACTGTGGTAATGATTCTTACGTTGGAGTAAGCAGCAGACTGGAACTTCTTCACGCCTCCGGCAGGTCGAACGTCCTCAATGCTGTAGCCAAGGGGAGCTTCATACATCATGGAACGACTACTGCTAGACTTTTTGCCACCCTTAGACTCCATTAGTACATCAACTTCCTGCAGGAACAGCAAAATTAGTGAAGCTATTACATCGAAAATTCTATCAACACTTTCTCTGCTTTTTATGAACATCAGAAAATAGGCAAGAAAGTTAATAATTCATGATGGATCTACTGTTACAAGCAACCATCACAACATACCAAAATTATGCGAGTACAGGGAACTGTATGGGCAGATAAATATTTCAAACAAATCTTGAAGCAAACTGGTATAAGTTATTTACACTATTCATGCAATTCAATCACAGATCTATAAGGTTCAGTCAAAGTTTAATCCTTTATGATCTCATTAAATTCCCACAAGGCACAACCGTTCTAGAAATCGTCATGTTTACTCGGATGAATCTGTATTTCATAACCATGTACCGAAATCTGAGTAAACAGTACCCTTCCAACCATCAGTTTCAAGTACAAACTACGAAACAAACTTATTCCAAGAACTAATCCTCACAGAAATAGCCTTCCTCAAATCTAATCACCAGGGGAAAAATACAACACAGAGCATGCCTACCAAGTAACAGATAGTATAAAATAACAACACAGAGCATGCATAATAACAAAAAATTAAATCTACAAGCTAAGGCAGAGGTGGGAATCCGTCCGGCAGAACTTACAATTCAACGAAGCTATGTGTGGAAACCCCCCGATTCCCGAGCGCGCACGCGTGATCCGGAACAGATCTCTAAGAATTTCCCCCCTTCCCGCCTCCCGACGCTGCAAACCCCTGACTGAGACCAGCGAAAGAGGATTATCCCCCTAGAACTCGGCGAGTTCCTCGGTCCTGTTAGCTTCTCTCAGCGAGACGAGCGGCGGCGGCGAGGGGAGGAGGAAATTCGTTGGCAACAAGAAGCGTGCGGCTGGGGAAGGGAAGCCCTGATCTGGCCTCGCTTTTATAGCTCCCCCTACCGGGTCCGGGTTTCCATGGCCGCCAAGAACCTGTTCGGACCCGTTTCAGTGCACCCGTGCTCGCGTGGAGACCCCCAGAGCCGCTAGTTGGGTCGGTGGGACCCGCCACGATCCGGATTCGCGGCCGTAAAGGTCCGGTCCACGGTGGACCGCGTGCAGGGAGAGAGAGGTGGACTCCAGCCGCCTCGGCGACTCGGGAGGGTCTTTGAGGTTCCAGCGGCTGACAGGTGGATCACGCCTGTCGGGGTGGAGCGACGCGGGCCAGCTGGTGGCTGACTAGGCGTGTGGTAGGCTGGGGAACCTTCCCGGCTGGCGACGAAATAGCCAGCCGAACAGGGCCTTTGTGTTTTGTTATTGTTATGTCGTCCACTATACTAGTTTACAAATTGAACTCTCTTTTCTGTTCTCTTCGATTTATATGCTAGTATAAAAAAAGTCGCCATATCTTCTCCGGGGTTCCGAGCATCCTGCAGAAGCGCGCCTGCAAACACACACGGCATGCCGCTCCCGAGTTCGCACTTTGCACACACCGGACCTCTGCACGGCCGCTCGGCCCTCGATCAGCCGCTTCCGCCGCCCGTCCGCGACGAAAAGAAAAGCGAAAAGGAGGAGGGCGTCCACGCGATCCGACCTCTTTTCAGCCTCACTTTCCCGACATCGATTCTCCAGTTTGGTGCGCTGCATCGGTGGCCATATAGGCGGCCAGACAAAGATCTCGCGGTCACGGCAACAATACTCGTAGTACTTATCTGCTGAGAGCAGATCTGCACGGCAGAAAACGCATCACCGGCGCGCTCTACGTCCAAAACCACACGATTTTATGCGGAGGTGAGATCACATGCATCGTCCCCCGCTGATCCAGACGGTATTCAGAGAGACGTCAAGTCGTCAACAGAGTTCAGACCGGTAGTGCAGTAGATAGAGATATGGCTTGACAACATGTACAGTGCATTAACCCCCTGTGACAGCGATCTGGTCCGTGATTCCTCTCGCCACTTGGCCTTGTCTGTTGTCTCGACCCGTCTTGGACAGCTAGGCACGCTCGTCCCATTTGCCTCCGTCCCCTGTCCGCTTGCTCCATGTTCTCGGTCTCGTCCGAGCCCAAGCCACATCGGCACTTGCCTTTTCCGTAATTTCTTGCTTGCTCGGCCGCAAATGAATAAAAAGGGACAAAATAAGCGGCACGAGGATCTAGGAAAATTGCAAGATGGGGTTAGGTTGGAGACTTTGACGGGATTAGCTAGCTTGCGGCCTGATCAGGCCAAAGAAACCCTAAATTGTTTGCTAATGCCACTACTTGTTTTTGTTTTTTTGTTGATACAAGAGTAAATTACATCTTCCAGCCAGCCAGGTGAATAGACATGCTCCTGATGTCTCAGTATCGCTACTTTTCTTCCCGATGATGGATAGTCGCCACTGGATTTTGTCGACATGAGAACAAGTTGAAGTTGGTCAAAACGGCACCTCCAGGCGGACGCCGAAACGTACACGCCATTTTCCACTGGAATTGTAACTTGTACTAGAAAGTAGAAATATCTTATGTCCGGACACGGAGTAATGAAATGAATGAGTAATAAATCTAGTTTCTTCAAATGCTGGATTTCTATCCAGCATACGCTGTCTCGCTGTTGCTGGTACACATGTTTTTCCTTCTAGAGAACGTGACGTGGTTCAGCCAGCTGGGTGGTCTCGTTCGGAAGCTGATTTGCACAAGCGAGCATCGCAAAGTTGGCGCCGGCGCCTAGCATTCCACTGCCCCAAGTCAGTCATCGCTGATCGAGCTGTGGCTTGTTTGAACACCACCGTTGCGTGTATCTCTGCAGTCTGCGGAGAGCGATGCAGTACTGCATTAGTAACACAGAATTTGCGAAGAAATAGTACTGCCTCATATCAGAACTCCCCTGGACAGGGCGCAGCAAGATGCCACTGTATCACCAATTCACCATTCATCAGATAAAAAGATCAGCAGGACGGCGCTGGCACGGTAGGTCACTCACGCGGGCACACAATCCCATCCGAGCTTATCGAGACGCAGGGGGTCCAATTGGCTCTTCAGAGCCCGATCCGATCATCTCTGAAAAGATCACAAGGCTAGCAGCCCTCACGGTCGCTTTCGCACGCGGGATCGGGATGTGTTGGGAGCATATCCTGAGCCGACGTGAGCTAGCCCCGGCACGGCAGATTCGGGTTTGGAGTCGAGACTCCGACGGCTCAACCACACACGGTCTCTAACGCATGCACACACCACACGAGGTCGGCTGGCGCCTGGCGGCCGCCGCGTCGGTGTCGGCGAGGATGGCGCGCGGGAGGCCCGGCGGGAAACGCAGCGCGGCTCAGTTGCTGCAGCTCTCCCTGCACAAAGAGGGAGGAGCTGGCTGCCGCTTGGCATGCTTCGGCTTCGTAACAGACGGACTGGGCGAGACGAGATAGTTACGATGAGCTGAAAATACACTGGAAAAATCAGATGGACGAAAAGAGTGGGAAGCAGCTGGTTTTGGCAGGCTCAGTGCACGGAGAGGGCATGAATCGGGTCGTTAGAGTTTTGACCACGACGGTCGACACTCCCTTTGGGTGTGGGATGTGGGCCAAAGGCCAATACTACACCTGTAAACAAAAATCTAGAGACACCATCTCATAATGGAGGTATGGTATGGTGCAACGGCTTTTGGTTTAGGCTCGACCGTCAAAAGGCTCCACTCACTTTGTGCCAGTTTCTGTTGTCCCAGCCCAAAGGATGCTACGATCCCAAACTCCTCAACATCATTTTCCTTCGGATTTTTTTTTTGCTCTAAAAAATTATAGGTGTCCGCACGATCACTCCTCAAGAAGTTATTTCTCTTCCATCTTCCATAAAAGAAAAGAAAAGGTGCGATTAGTCTTCACGTCACAGAGCTGATCCGTTGATTTCCTCAAAAAAAAAAAAAAAGAGCTGATCCGTTGATCACCAATTGCAGTTTTTTTTAAAGAGAGAGAGAAGAGGTCACCAAGTGAAGTGCTGGGCCCAGATATTAGGCCGCCGTAGGCCCGGCCATATTTATTGCAGGCTTCCCACAAGGGCCCAACGGCTCAACGTAACAAAAGTCTTTCGCGGACCGGATACGACTGTCATGCTCACGCGGCTCAACGAAAAGCTTGATCGAGCCGGCGTTCTCCGCCACGTCAGCGTCTCTTCCCCGTCTCCGGTCTCGCAACCGCGACGAGATGGCCGAGGTGAGCATCCCTTTTCCCACCATGGGCCGAGACCCGAATTTCATTACTTGATGCAAAACTTGGAAATCCCCCTCCTCCTGTCGCATCGTATCTCCCGTAGCGCCCGTTCTGAGTTCTGACCATCATAGCTGCGGGATCAATGCTATTGTTGTGGAAGATTACGGAATCATGTGGTAAGATCTGGTATAGTATATTCCATTCATTATGTTGGTTGCCGCAAGAGTCGCAATTTTTAAATTTAACCTTTGGATTGGATGGTTGGATGCTTGGATTGACTATAACATTCTGTTTGTCCTTTACGGTTTCGTGAAAGAATAGTAATGTCTTGCATTTCTACCAGATTGAACTGAAGACTGCGACTTCCGCTTTCCTACGACAAACCAAAGCAGGCATTGTTTTACACGCTACGTTGAGTACCATAGGTATGCTGGCTGCAAAAAGAATACACGTGTATCGTTGAAAGAGAATGAAAATTTTACACAGTACCTCATTGCCTTCTTTACTATTTGAACTTCCATGAAGGGTTTAGGGAATGCCAAAAGAGGATGGAACTGCTGATTGTGAGAAATTGGCTAAGTACTACCGCTCCCTTTGCCCAGGAGAATGGGTGAGTGTTTTGCTGTCTTTTGTGAACCACTGCAATTATTTCTCTCAACTGCGAAGGGATCCTATCAGATTATTCAGTCATGCATGCATGAACCTGCCACTTTGCCAGAGATAACCTGGAACCAAGAATCTTCACCGAGCTTAAAATCCACCATATCTGAAGTACTTGGGTAACAAAGCACTAGTTTGTTTCTGAACCATAATCAGTTATAGTAGAAATCTGCGGATACAGTTCTGCATATTATCATACAGTTTCGGTGTTTAAACATGTTACATGCCCCTGCTGAAGAAGCGGTTTTGCAGTCTACAATATGGATGATACAGTTTAAAATTTAATGTACTTTAATGTTTATTATTTTCTAAGCAATAGTTTTAAACTTGGTTTGGTATTCAGAATATTGTATCCTGTTCTAATCTTTTGAGGATTCCCAAGTATGTTTCACATTCTCCTCGTAGCAATGCTTCGATTTTACACATTAATGCTTATCTGGATCATGCGGACTTGATGCATTGAAACTAGCCATGCATTGTAGCCACTTCCTTCAACGTCATCAGTTTTCCCTCTCCTGAATCAGTTCGAGAAGTGGAATGAGCAGAGGGGAGAACGGGACGTTTGCAGGACCCCTCTAAATCTTGTTTGAGAGACACCTAGGACTACCCTACAGCTTTTGTCATTTGGATGTTTTCTTCTTGTTTGAAGTTGTGCTATGGTCTCGTGTCAACAAGCGCTCACTTAAGAAAAGTTGTGGTGTTGTTCTTTGTTCGAACTCATAATTTTAAGCATCATTGCTCCTAATATTATGTTTTTTCCAGACTATTTCGTTGGCCGTTACCACAACATACGTGGGAAATTGAGGATTCTAAATTCGATATCCAGTCTTTTTTTTCCTCCTGGAATTA
>JACEFO010000443.1:0-23163 GCA_015342445.1 Digitaria exilis | reverse complement strand
ATTCCAATGTATGAAACCACCCACAAAATCAAAATTCACCTTTTGCAGCGAGGAGAACAGGAAAAAATAGCATACATAGTTAGGTACAAAAATACAGTAGAGTGTGAGAGGAACTGAGAATCGCAAAGAAAGAGACAGACCTGTATAAAAACTTTCCTATCTCTCTTGATGGCAATATCATGGCAACAGCCAGCCACCCTGTTGAATCCTACCAAGGGCACGATACTGCAGCTTCTCAACATAGCCCACATCTGAAACTTCTTAGATTTAGGGAAGAGGTGGAAGAGGCCTGCGGGGGGAACAAAAACACTTGTTCATTGTATCACAATTATGAGCAACATTTGTTAGCATAAGGCTACAACAGAAGTTACAATGTAACATTGCTGATCCACAACACTTCATGTAAATTCACAAAAATCTAAATATCAACTAAGGATGGTTGCAAAAAAAAAGAAAAAGTCAACTCTTAGGCAAGCAAGCCGAAATCTGGTTAATTACTTAAACTGTAAAAATGTTAATTAACTTCTATCAGATTAAAGCCCAGATCATGCACAATGAATTGGTGCTATTGAGTTTCCAGATAGCAGAATATGAACCATAAACCAATATTAAAAAAGACAATGATAGAGCATAAGAGTACTCAGTATAGAGTAATGACAGGAACACCTAGGCCTTCCTATATAAGACAGTACAGCATAATAAAAGGCTCTCGAGAAAGTATAGCACCACTAGCAGAATAATCATGACTATGCCCACTTACTTGTAAGTAAAGCCAAGTATTTCCTTTGCAGAGAAGGGATGATGCTACTGATTGCTGTACATGGTTTACTAATGTGATAAAGTGAAATAAACAGACTCTAGGAAAAGGTAACAACAAAACCCCTGCCTACTTAGAAGATAGATCAAGCCTTGAATTTCAATTCAACTGCTCTTAATGATTTAACTTCGAGAATAATTCGTAGGTCGATGCAACATATACTGAGATCCTTGAGATTACTAAAAGTCATACACTATTTTGCAGAGAGCTCACTAGAAGAAAGTAAGTACTGCATGTCTACATGCAAAAATGACAGAGAATTATCCAATTATCGTAAACAATCCATCACAGCCTGAAGCAAAACAACTGTCATTATATAGAGGGCACAAACTAAAGCAAAGGACCGAACAGTTCCATATCAGATCTCAAGACATATCTGCTCTAGGGGTAGGACCGTAGGGGAGAAGCAGCCAGTCCAGATTAGCCAGGTAACCACCTGTTGAGCAGCGAGGCGGACTTGGCCCAGAAGAGAGAGCGATGGCGACGAGGAGAGCAGGCGGTTGGCGAGCGACGAGGCAAGCTGTAGCCCGCGCGCTCGAAGACGAACCAGACCGCCGTAGTGCGCGGCCACCACGGCCGCCGCGAAGGCGTTCCTTCGCCTCCAGAGCAGCACGTCGGCGACTGTATCGGGAGCCGCGTGGGGAGGGGTTAGTTATAGGAGCAGCCAGAGATCGGCGGAATTCCGCAACAGGACGGCATTACATAGCAGAAGAGAGGAGGAGGGAGGGAGGGAGGGGGAGAAGAAGGGGAGAGCGCGCGCGTACCTGCGCCGCCGCAGAGGAGGGCGTGGAGAGACCGCGGGTGGGTGGCCATGCGAGATCGCCGGGGGAGGGAGGGGGCTCTAGGGTTCGGCGAGGCTTGGACGGGGAATCTCCTCCGGTTTGGGTGATGGGATTTGAAATGGAGGTGGGTCGTCAGTGGTGGTGCACGAGTAAAATTTTTTCATTTTGACCCATTTTCTCGTAAGATTTTTATATATAGAATCCTGGGTGAAGATTTTGAAAAATAGACCCGAAGTTAGGCGTCAGGTCCCTTGGCGCTCAGGTTGCACGGGTGGGCGCTAGGTCCCCTGACGCCCACCTTTGCCACGTGGGTTTCAGCCAAGACCCGAAGTTAGGCGTCAGGTCCCCTTGGCGCTCAGGTTGCACGGGTGGGCGCTAGGTCCCCTGACGCCCACCTTTGCCACGTGGGTTCCAGCGTGGCTGAAATTGCCCACGTGGGTTCCAGCGTGGCTGAAACCCTTAGATCAGGTGCGGGGAGCTGGGCGCCAGGGTCGCCTGGCGCCCACACGTTAGACCTAGGCGCTAAGGCACGTGGCGCCCACATTACAGACCTCAAAACCGCCGCCGCCCCTTTGTTCCTCTCCTCTCTTTCTTTTTTCTCTTCTCTGCTCCGTCAGGACGCTCTCAGGCGCCGCCGCCGGCGCCCCTTCTGCGGCCGTCGGCCCCCTGCGCCGGCGCCGACCCCCACGACATTGGGGAAGGTAAGGTCACTCTCTTCCCTTTTTATTTTGGTTTAGTTTTTTTCTTGTCAATTGAAAAACATGAAAACCCTAGGTATAGTTGTGAAAAATGAGAAGCCTAATATGTTTTCTTTGTTTTTATAACCGTTAGTTATGGATGACTTGTGGCGTCATAAGAAGTGGAAGGATCGTGCTCAAAAGAAACTATCCTGATGTGTCTTCCAAGGACTGCCCCAGTCCCTCCCGCTCTCCCTAGTCCGTAATGTGAGTGTGGTAAGCCCGCGCGGGTGACTCAATCGATGCATCCCGACACTGCTGCATCGAGCGTACTACAAGTGCGGTGATCATCGTGTAAGTAGTTGTCATCCTAGATTCGTACTTGTGGATACAATATTACTCAACACATTCGGTAACTTTTTTACGTTTGATGCAGGACTGGGAGCAATGCAACTTCCTTTCAGTGGATCGATGGTCCTGAGAAGGTGGATAACGCATCCTTCTCTTTCGGCCATCTTCGTCGAAGAATTACGAGTCTTTTCAGCGATGGCTCCCTCCTCCTCCTAAACCCACCACCTATGACTAATGAGGAGAAGAAAGAAGTCATTGCGAGACGTCTGGAAACACCACATTATGTCATTGTGGTGATCCTGCTCAGATTCATCGCACCGTGAAGAATTGTTCAATCACCCCACGTTTGAGTGTCGCAGCAGAACAGAAGTGAGTTAGCTTAAACTTTAGTTACGACACCTTAATAGATTGGCATGGATGTTTGTTCATTTGTTCGTATTTCTCAAAGCAGGGTGGATATCCGTTATGTTCTTTTTCTGAGTATGATTATGACCCGAAGTCATATTGGCCTGTGGATGAGGAAGGTTGCAAGAAAAAGGAGAAAGAGAGGTGCATCGCACCGGATAGACTATGTTATTGTGGGATCAAAGCTAACTATGGTAGTACCATCAGAGCTTGGAATTGTGATTATTACGGTCACATGTTTGGGATATTTGGTGAGTTTTGTGTTCTATTTCTGTATGTCTCATACACTCCTTCATTTCTTTGACACGTCTAAGGTACAGACTTTATGTTTTTTCTTGTAGCGAACTCGAAAGTGTCAATTTCAATTTTATGTGAGAAGTCAACAATGGACACTCAGATTTGATTGAAAAAGAACAAGGGAATCCATCCTAAAGTGGTTAAACAGCTATGTCAGGCATCGTAAAAAAGATACAATTGAGGAAACGAGAAGAAGGGGACTATGGCCTAGATCTACTGGTAGAAAGGATAGCACTGGCCAGAACAATGTTAGGAGGAGGTCAAATGAAAATATTTTTAGAAGTTTGGATCCACGTAAACAGGGAGGTGGACAACAACAAGAAGAGAAGGGAAGATGCCCCATATCGAGGGTGGGTGGTGCTGCGGCTGGGAGCATCCTGACGGAGCAGAGAAGAGAGAAAAGAAAAAGGAAAGGAAGAAAGGGGGCGGCGGCGGTGTAGAGGTCTGAAAGGTGTGCGCCAGGTGCCTTAGCGCCTAGTTCTAACGGGTGGGCGCCAGGCGACATGGTGCCCAGCTCCCGCACCTGATCTAGGTTTCAGCCACGCTGGAACTCACGTCTGGGCGCTAAGGGACCTGGCGCCTAACTTCGGGTCTATTTTTCAAAATCTTTCGCTCAGGAATCTATATATAAAAATCTTAGGAGAAAATGGCGAAAATAAAAAATTTTTACGGTGCACGAGCGAGGCGACGAGACGACACACGAGCGAGATGAGATTTGTGCCGTGTCTCTGCCACTCCGCCGCCGTGGGCCCGCAATGCATCGGGATCGAGGAAGAATGCCGCAAAAATACTCTGTCAGTGACACGTGGGCCACAAGCATGGCCCACAGACCAGCAGATCGCACACATGGATACAAGCCCACAGAACAAGCTCAAATTTACAAAATGGATTTGACATGTGTCCCAGTTTGTAATTTGTGAGTAATTTTCACTGTCCATACGTATGAGTTATCTGCGAGATCAATAAACTGTAAAACTACTCCATAATAAAAGATTATATCCTCAATCTTGATGAAGTACGTCACGTGATTCCTCTTATTCTTTTTTATTGAAAAACGTATGCCCCACGTGATTCCAAACAGGATTCTCCGCTAATTGGATGGCTATGGCTTCACCAACACTACGTACGTCTACTTAATTCTAGTTGCTATTAGATCATTTTCTTTGGCGCTTTTTTCAGTTGAAGTGAACGGGCTTAATAGTTTCTTTCGATGACAGGACACAGCTTGGGAGAGAATAGCCATTTCAAAGCTATTTATAAGAGGATTTTTAGGGTGCTTGGAAATATTAAGTAACCGTTGATGGTCCTAAATCTAATGGTTAAAAGTTAAAAGGAACCTATTATGATAAAACCAAAGTGGTGGGACAGAAACCAAATTTAGTGGTCAAGAACTATATATAAATTAATTAGAAGGATATAATAGTATTTTCACTAAACTCTACACCGAGCGCTCCTCGCTGCCGGCCTCGGTGCCAGCGTCGCCGAGGTGCTTCGTCATCATCGCTCCCTCTGATGCTCCCCCGGCTCAAGATCAGTGCTAGAACCTTCATCTCTGTCGACCGTAGCATCTCAAGGCTTCAACGTCTGCGCCACGCAACAGCGTCAGTTTCGCCGTCCTCGTGCGTTCTTCCTCGCCAGCGACGACGACCAGCGGTGATGACCGAAGAGCAAGAACCGCATATGAGGGGTGAGGCAGCAAGCGCCCTTGGCCAGGGAGGCTGCTGGCAGCGACGTTGGCGGGCAACGCTCGGACCTTGCGTGCGTGGCAGGATAAGGCATAAGCTTGCAGGCTAACAGCTAATCTAAGCTGCCGGAGGTTGAGGACCAAATCGACACAGACGAAGGAATCAAGCAGACCGGAACAAACCTTTTAAGATCAATGGCTGAGAATGATTATGAAGAAAGGAACCACAGGTTCCTCTCAAGTACTGTAAACAAACCTCTATTTATAAATCTCTAATCCACGACCGTGCCAACGGAACAAGGTCTGTTTCATGCTGCTTTCATCGAGTGCTCACCACATTCGTGCTGATAGCTACGCGAACCACTTCCATGCTGTCATGGCTGTGCCCAAAATGACGTGTGCTCGCGCTAGTTTCTGAAGAATCGAGAATGGGCGGCACCGAATGTTCTGTTCTTGGTCAAGCCAATGTCCCGCCCGGCCGGCGGATAGCGTGCGAATCATACGTCAAGCATGGGGCCAGGTTATGGTCATATTCCACCTTATCGGCTCGCGAGTCTGTATAGTGTAACCTGTACCAACAACAAAACTGTGACCAACCAAAGATAAAAAGACAATAATGCAGCAAATCATATGAATTGCTTTTTTTTACCTTGAGTCTGCAGCAAGGCTAACATGAATCATCAGTCTGCTCTTCAGCCTCTTTCCATAAAACACCCTCTGATGAATAGTAAATCGAATAAAATTCTGCGAAGGAATGACCCGTATGCCCCGATGTGAGAAGGAACAAGGTCTATTTCTTTCCCAAATGAATACAGAGGTGAATTTTTTTTTTGAGAGAATACAGAGGTGAAATTCGTGGGCCACTTCTCCGTTTGCATTGATTTGATTTTGCCTCTGCCGCGAAGTTCGCGAGCCGATCTTTTTTTTTTCTGGATGTCACGTTCAGTTTCGGACGCTTCAACAGTTGGAAATGCAGGCAAGAATCGGGCCGGCGTGCCCACCCAAAGCTTACCGTCCAGGTTCAGAGAACCACTGCACATTTGATGATAAACCCCACCTGACAGCAGATTCCCACGGCGCCTCGCTCTCCCAGTCTCCCGGTGCCCCTGTCCACTCCTCTCCCCCGCATCTCTCGACGCCCCAGTCACCGGGTCTCATCAGCCATGGCGGCGGAGGCGGAGCAGGGCTTCCGGCCGCTTGACGAGGCGTCCCTAGTCGCCTACATCAACGCCACGCCGGCTCTCGCCTCCCGCCTCGGCGGCGCCGGCGGCCTGGACTCCATCGAGATCAAGGAGGTCGGCGACGGCAACCTCAACTTCGTCTACATCGTCAAGTCCAGCTCCGGCGCCATCGTCATCAAGCAGGTTTCTTGCCCCTCTCTCCTCTCCTCTCTTCGGCTCGCACTCGCGCCGTCGGACGCGCGCGCCGCGCACCGCTCGTCCTGATCTAGTCCTCGCCTGTTGGGCGAAATGGAACGCAGGCGCTCCCGTACGTGCGCTGCGTCGGGACTCGTGGCCGATGACGCGGGAGCGCGCCTACTTCGAGGCCTCCACGCTGCGGGAGCACGGCCGCCTGTGCCCGGAGCACACCCCGGAGGTGTATCACTTCGACCGGGCCATGTCCCTCATGGGGATGCGCTACATCGAGCCCCCGCACATCATACTCCGCAAGGGCCTCATCGCCGGCGTCGAGTACCCGCTGCTCGCCGAACACATGTCCGATTACATGGCCAAGACGCTCTTCTTCACATCACTCCTCTATAACAACACCACGGATCATAAGCAAAGAGGTGAGCTGCTCCTTTGCTTGCTTGCGCGTTGACTTTCCCCCTGAACAAATCTTGCGCGTTGGCTTAACTCCCCATTGGCACGTTTGGTTATTGCTGCAAAGGGGAAATGTGTACTGATTTGATGTTATTTGCAATGGGATGTGTTGTGACTGCAGTTGCTCAGTACTGTGCAAATGTGGAGATGTGTAGCTCACAGAGCAAGTTGTGTTCTCAGACCCATACCGGGTTTCCAAGTTTAACCGGTGGACCTCGCCGTATCTTGACAAAGATGCCGAGGCAGTCCGAGAGGATGATGAGCTGAAGTTGGAAGTAGCCGAATTGAAATCAATGTAACTAGCTTATTCAGTAGAAGTAATTATCACCTATGATTTGTTTCTTTACATAGGAATACGGCTTATTTGATTCGCAACTGCAGGTTTATCGAGAGAGCTCAAGCTCTGATTCATGGAGATCTCCACACTGGTTCTATCATGGTGACCCCTGATTCAACTCAAGTCATTGATCCGGAGTTTGGGTTTTATGGGCCAATGGGTTTTGACATTGGAGCCTTCCTAGGAAACCTGATTTTGGCATACTATTCCCAGAATGGGCATGCTGATCAAGTAAATGATCGTAAAGTATGTATCAATCTGTTAACTTGTTATTTTTGTTAGCATACTATCGATGGCTTTTGTAGCTCCCAGATTCTCCACTTCTTTTTTTCATGGATTCTTGGTGTCAAAAGTAGTCGGGTTAACTCTGTACTAAGGTCCTCATAGCAACATGTCTTCGGGTCTACTTTCTATGATGGATAGGTGCTTTGAATATGATGCTTATGTCTTGTATCAGAAATAATTATTTTGTCGATATCTGGGGACGACCAAGCTGTCATGTTTAACATAAATGGGAGACTGCTTGGCAGGCAAATGTTTACGAGCACAAAATATGCTTTGCATTGTATAACTTTAATACTTGATGGTGTCTTCAATAGTAGTATTACATAATGGCGGCGATATAATTGTGCATTTTATTGTAGAGCACGATGTCTGAATACGGATTCAGAGCCTATATTTCATGATGTTCCAGGCCTGAACCATGTCTATCTTTTGCAGGCTTATAAGAAATGGATCTTGAAGACAATTGAAGAGTCTTGGAATTTGTTTCAGAAAAAGTTTGTTGAACTATGGAATAAACACAAAGAAGGGAATGGGGAGGCGTACCTACCTGATATTTACAACTCCTCAAACCTGCTGAGCCTTGCTCAGAAGAAGTACATGACAAACCTATTCCATGATAGCCTTGGGTTTGGTTCAGCCAAAATGATCAGGTAAGTACAGAGTAGATTTGTGAAGAATGTTGTCCTTAAAAGAGAAGATTGCTGTATAAATTAAATTTCTCTTATTTATTGATGGGCTGCTATGAGATATAATAACTGCAATTTTTTTACTAAAATAACGAACCATACTGATGCCAAACAATAAACCAGGTTGTGGATTCAGTTTTGATGTAGCATCTCTTTTATTTAAAAAAACTGTGCATCATAAAGCAAAAATTTCCGAAACTGAGATGTGAGATGTAAAAAATGGTTATGTTTGAAGCCTGTTTAGGCATGCTGTGTAGTGAAAGAAACATATAGAATTTACAAAATATTTTGCTTTGCAACTGAAAATGCCTTCTCAAAAGAACTACAGGTGTCCTTTATAATTTTTGCACACTATCCATATAATTTTTCTTTAGCATTCCCGCTTAAATATTGTTTAATAAACTCTTTTCTTCGATATCTAGGAGAATAGTCGGAATCGCTCATGTCGAGGATCTTGAGTCAATTAAGGATGCCAGCAAAAGAGCAGAGTGTGAGCGTGCTGCCCTCAATTGTGCGAAGACGATCCTGAAGGGAAGACGCCAATTTGAGACCATCGAGCAAGTAATTGAGCATATTCAATTGTTTGATCGGGACTGAGAAGACAACGATCTATTTGGCGTTTTTCATCTGTTAACGTAAGCAACACCCCGAGTGTTGATGTATGGTTGTTCGGAAGCACCGGCTGTTTGTGCTTTCATATGGGTTATGGTGTTCTGGTTCCCTTTTAGTTTGAATTGTGTACACCAGTAGAGTAAAGATCTTATTCCAGCGTAGTAAAGAGCCGAATAATGAAATGTACTCAAGACTTGTGAGTTATCTACGTGAAATGTATGAGATTTCTTCCAGTTATATATGTATGTATAACCGATAAATCTTATTCTGATGTTTTTTTTTGTGACAGATACTGCCTTATGTTTGTCATATTCTATGTATCTTGGTAAATAAGACTTGTTGACGTTCGATTTTATTTTTCCGAATCACAGTATAAACGAAGGCGCTTACATCTAAACAAAACACCCGACCTGACTACTGGCCTTGAACCCGGTAGTCAGATTCCACCGAACCTTTAGGGCATCTCCAACAGTCCTAGCCAGTTGCTAGCTAGGAGAAATCCACATCATCTAGTAGAAATTCACATCATCTTGTAGACTCATATATGATATCTTAACTATTCTCTTTCCTTCTTTTAAGGCCCATAAATGTACTATTCTTTACTTTTTCACAGCCATCTAGTAGAGTGTTGCATGTATTTTCCTCGATTCATGAGCTTCTAGCTAGCTAGGAGCAAATAACTGGTAAGCTGATCTCTCTCCTCCACGTCATGCACTAAGCTAAGTCAGCCATCAAATAGCTAGCTCAAATAGCGTTGTTGAGCACGCCCTTACCCGCTGTGTGGTGTGGGGAGGATGAAAACGCCAAGCGCACATTTTCCATGGCTCTCCAAACGCCACCTCACGGGCCCACGCACGAGACAATTACCCCGGCCGCCGCTGCAGGCTGCAGCGGCTCGTCCTCGACGTCGTCGTCGTCGTCATTTGCCGCCGCACCAAGTCGGTCTCCGTCCAGAAGCTATCCCGACCACTCGGTACAGCTCTCCCAAGCTTCACGGCCGCCTTTTTTGCTAGCTGATCGAGAGGTTGCTTGAGCGAGATATTTGTGTGCTTGCTTACTCTTCAAGCGGAGTACGTGAGCTTGCCGGCGAGCTAGTACTCGGTCCAAAACCAGTACCCAGTCGCCGCTCCCGCAGCCATGGCCGCGGAGGCGTTGCACGGATTCCGCCCGCTCGACGAGGCGTCCCTGGTCGCCTACATCAAGGCCACGCCCGCGCTCGCCTCCCGCCTCGGCGGCGGCGGACTCGACTCCCTCGAGATCAACGAAGTCGGCGACGGCAACCTCAACTTCGTCTACATCGTCAAGTCCAGCTCCGGCGCCGCCATCGTCGTCAAGCAGGTCCGGTTCTTCCTCTCCTCGGCTCGCACCCGTCGCTCGCACGCGCACCGCTCGCCTTGATCACTCGTCTGAACGCACGCAGGGGCTCCCGTACGTGCGCCTCGTCGGGGACTCGTGGCCGATGTCGCGGGAGCGCGCCTACTTCGAGGCCTCCACGCTGCGGGAGCACGGCCGCCTGTGCCCGGAGCACACCCCGGAGGTGTATCACTTCGACCGGGCCATGTCGCTCATGGGGATGCGCTACATCGAGTCCCCGCACATCATCCTCCGCAAGGGCCTCATCGCCGGCGTCGAGTACCCGCTGCTCGCCGACCACATGTCGGATTACATGGCCAAGACGCTCTTCTTCACATCGCTCCTCTACAACAACACCACGGATCATAAGAACGGAGGTCAGCTGCTTCGTTACTTTACTTGCCCTGGCCCGTTGATTTGATCCCCAATCACTACGAGAAGTGGTAGGTTGTGCCTGTAAATGGGATTTGCTTATTATAAACCTGACGGCATTCGCAATTGGATGGTCTGTGATTGCAGTTGCTCAGTACTGCGCGAATGTGGAGATGTCTAGGCTCACGGAGCAAGTTGTGTTCTCAGACCCATACCGGGTTTCCAAGTTTAATCGGTGGACCTCGCCGTATCTTGACAAAGATGCTGAGGCAGTTCGACAGGATGATGAGCTGAAGCTGGAAGTAGCTGAACTGAAATCAATGTAACTATAGCTTACTGAATAGAAATTATTGCCACCTATGGCTTTTTTTTTTCCCTTTACATGGGAATGCGACTTATTTGATCTGCAACCGCAGGTTTATGGAGAGAGCTCAGGCTCTGATTCATGGAGATCTCCACACTGCTTCGATCATGGTGACCCCTGATTCGACTCAAGTGATTGATCCAGAGTTTGGGTTTTATGGGCCGATGGGTTATGACGTTGGAGCCTTCCTAGGAAACCTGATTTTGGCATACTATTCACAGAACGGACATGCTGATCAAGCAAATGATCGTAAAGTATGTATCAATCTGTTAGCCGCTTGTTATTTTTGCACCCTTCATAACTCCTACAGTAGTATGCCTATTGATGGCTTTTGTGGCTACCAGATTCTCCATGTTTTTTCATGGTTTATTGGTGTCGAAAGTAGTTCAGTTGCCATGCACCAAGGTCATAATAGCTTCATGGCTTCAGATCTTTTTTATGATGCATAGATGCTTGGGATAAGATGCTTATGTCTTGTATGAGAAATACTGATTTTGTCGATATCTGGGGTTAACGAAGGTGTCATGCTTAGCATAAATGGGAGAGTGCTTGTCAGACAAAAGTTCACCAACCCAAAATATGCCTTGCATTGTATATAGCCTTATACTTGATGGTATCATCAGTTTATTGTAGAGTATTATGCACGTTCGATATGCCACATTCAGATCCTATTTTTCATGATGGTATAGGTATGAACTAATAACTATCGTGTATCTTTTTTGCAGGCTTACAAGAAATGGATCTTGAAGGCAATTGAAGAGTCCTGGAACTTGTTCCAGAAAAAGTTTGTTCATCTATGGAATAAACACAAAGAGAGTGGGGAGGCGTACCTGCCTGATATATATAACTCCTCACACCTGCTGAGCCTTGCTCAGAAGAAGTACATGACAAACCTATTTCATGATAGCCTTGGGTTTGGTTCAGCCAAAATGATCAGGTAACTACATTTGTGAATAATCTTTTCCTTAAAAGAGAAGAATACTAAATAAATTAACTCTCTTATTTATTCGTGGACTTTGTGCACTTTTGACTGAAATAACAAAACCATACTCAGACCAAACAGTAAAAAGGTTGTAGATTACAGTTTTGATGTCACATCTTTTTCTCCTTTTTCCTTTTTTTGGCAACCGTTCAAGTTCAACATAAAACAAAAGTTCCTAAAGGAAGCTTTGATGGAAGCAACTGTGAAAATGGTTACATTTGAAAGCAGTGTAAGCATGTTGTGCAGTGAAAGAAATATTTCCTTGTTCTTTTGCAGCTGAAAATGCCTTCTCAAAAGAGCTACAAGTGGCATTTTAACGTCAGTTTCAAGTACCGTGCATATGCTCAAAAAAAAAGTACTGTGCATATAAATTTTTATTTATTTGCTCAATTCTATAATATAACTACATTTAGATTTTTTTCAAAGTCAAACATTCTTAACTTTGACCAATAACATTTCTAAAAATATAATCTATTTCAAGTAAAAAAATTGCATTTCTAATAGTTGGTTCACGACGAATCTATTATTAAGTTGCCAATCCTTATACTTTTTTGCACCACATGGTCAAAGTAAACAATATTTGACTTTTGAAAAACATAAACGTGGCTATATTCTGGAATGCTTGAGTTTAAGTACCTTTTGTTCCCTATGTAGGCGAATAGTCGGAATAGCTCATGTCGAGGATCTGGAGTCAATTAAGGATGCCAGCAAGAGAGCAGAGTGTGAGCGTGCTGCCCTCAATTGTGCAAAGATGCTCCTTAAGGGAAGACGCCAAATTGAGACCATCGAGCAAGTTATTGAGCATATTCAATCGTTCGATCGGGAATGAGAGGACATTAGTCTATTCAACATTTAAGGTCCGTTAGTTAACTACTTAACCTATGCACACCTGAGTATTGATGAATGGTTCGTGCTGAAGCACCAGTTGTTTGTACCTTCGGTATCTCGGGATTATGGTGTTCAGGCCCCTTTTTAGTTTGAACTGTGTGTACACTACTAGAGTGAAGATCTTATTCCAGCCTAGCCATGAGCTGAATAATGAAATTTACGATATTTCTCCGAGTTATCAATAAATTTCCCTGTACTATAGACGTATATTACCAATAAATATATTTTTATTTCTGATGTGTTTTTCGGCAGCTACTGCCTTAATATTTTCTTGATATTTTGTACTCCGTATTTCAAAAATAATTTATAGATCTGGGATTCTTGGTAATAAGTCATGTTGACATGTATGTGGCCTGTGGAGGATGCAAACGTGAAACGCCAAACGCACGTTCCCCATGGCTATCCAAACCCATTCTCCATGGCTCTGCAAACGCCACCTCACTGGCCACGCGCGCCACAGGCACACAACGCGCGCGCAATGGCTGCCTCCCTCCGCTCGTCGGCCCCAGCCCCCGCCGCCGCCTTCCGCCGCTCCAGCGCCTCCTCCTCGCCGTCGTTCGTCGCCCGCCACTCCCAGTCGGCCTTCGTCCAGAAGCTAGCCAGCCCTCTCGGTAACACACAGTTCTCCCCACACTTCATGGTCGCCTTTTAGCTAGCTGATGAGGGGTCGCTTGAGATATCGATCTTTACTCCTGCAGCGGAGTACGTGAGCTTGCCGGTGAGCCACTACTCGGTGCATATTACTTTGCATCCATGGCGTGGGGAGGGCAGCAGCGACCGGCGGCGACATGTAGGTCGGCGAGCGTCTGGAGGCGCCGCGGAGCCATCGTCACCTCCCGACGCGGCACCCTCCGGTGGGCAGCAAACAAGTGCCTCGGCAGGCAAGGCTGTCGTCCCAGACGACGAATTCTCCCTCGCCAAGGTGCGAGACGATCCGGCTATTTCTGCTTCTTGAAACATGTTCGCAGCACCTTGGTCATTGTCACACTCACACCAAGCAATCGTGTCCCTCTAGTGCTCAATTGCTGGTCCTTTGCAGGTGTCCTTCGGCGTGATTGGGCTGGGGGTTGGGATCTCGCTCCTGTCGTGAGTTCTGATTTTTTTTTCCCCAGCCTTGTCAATCCAAGAGCTTCAGAATGCTCTGTCATGAATGTTCTGAATGCCGTGAGTTCTGAATGTTCTTGCATCTCAGATATGGATTCGGATCGTATTTCAACCTGCTTCCCGGCTCGGAGTGGTCAGCTCTGCTGCTAACCTACGGGTTTCCTCTCACAATCATTGGCATGGCCCTGAAGGCAAGAACTCTCTCCCTATGTACATGCACACAAGGCATTACCGGATGGCAGTTGTTTGTCTATAAATTTTATGCATCGATGCTTTGTGCTTGAAACTAAATCTCGACTATTGAGATGCAGTTTGCACCGAGAATCTCAGAGTGATAATAGGTCGAAGTTGTGTGGCTTCTTTGTTGCAGTATGTTTTCATTCTGAATTTTCTATATACAGTATGCAGAACTGAAACCAGTGCCCTGCACAACCTACGCTGACGCTTTTGCTCTGAGAGAAAAGTGTGCCACCCCTATTCTGAAGCAGGTAATCTTTACTCATACGATTGAAATATGATATGGTGAACTGTTTATATTCTGTTACAGTTTCATCTAAAGTAAAACTGGGCAATATAACCAACAGTTAGCTGAAGCCTGATGGTGGAACCTGAAACATTAGATGGATTTGAAATTTGTATCAGAAAGAGGTATTCTAGTTTGTGTGAACTATCATAATGCAGCATGATACCACACGTTTCAGTATGGAGGATTGAAATAGAAATGCGTAACACCGAGTTACTTAGTTAAATTCCAGCAATCTAAGTGGAGGGTCTAACAAAGGTGGACAATGGACATATAACTCATTATTTTTTAGTTTTCAAAATTGATATCGGTTACCACTTATTTAGTTTACCATGATGCAATAGACTGATATATGTGACATTCATTAAATTTCGACATCACAATATCACTTGAATTTACCACCTAAGAATCACAATCCCAGATTGTTAATTTAGTTTACCATGATGCAATAGACTGATATATGTGACATTCATTAAATTTCGACATCACAATATCACTTGAATTTACCACCTAAGAATCACAATCCCAGATTGTTAATACAACCAAAGCTTGATGATCATTTGATTCTAATGCAGCACGCTTTGGTAGCTTGGACCATTAGTTCATTTTTTTTTTAAAAAAAAGAAGCATAGAGCATTGATTATAAGTAGCTGTACATGCCTAACCATACTTGTAGCAATTATCACAATGGTCCGACACATGTTTTCAAGTTAACAGTGCACTACCTTTTAAGCTCTTGCACTCGAGCCTGAACATGTTCTTTTGGTTAAAATAATAGTGTCGGCGATTTATGCTGACTAGGTTCTCGAGGGGGTGCCCCGAGAGAAGGGTTTAGGGAGAAGTCGTCGAGAATCTAGAGCCGAAGGTGACAAGAAACGATTTAGACAGGTTCGGGTCGCCGGAGCGTAATACCCTACGTCCTGTATGGTGTATCTTGTATTGATGAGATGTTGCAATGCCTGGCGGCGTTGCCCCATGGTCTAATCTAGGGACCCCTGCCCTCCTTTATATATCCCAGGGGGCGAGGTTTACATGGTAAGTCTCCTAGTCAGTTACAATTGAAGAGTTCTAGTAGGACAAGGTGTCCTAGTAGGAGTCTAGCTTGATTAGGGAACCTGGGGTTTCTATACCCAACAAGCCCCCGAGCGCTTCATTGCTTGAAGTACAACCCTGCTGTGAGTCTTGGAATATTGCTGAGTTGTTTGCCAACTCGAGTTCTTCTGAAGTCATCCGAGTTCTCTCAGCTTGGTTGTATGAAGACTTTGAGGTGCTCAAAAACTTCTTGGAGAATCTCATTGGTGCGCACCGTAAAGGTGCGCCCAATTGGGCAGCCCCCGAGCCTCGTTTTGCTTTGAAGAAGGAATTCGAGGGTCTTCAATGAATATTTCCCGAAGAGCTTCAATTTCCGAAGAATCCGAGTTCTTTTGAACCCTAGCGTTGCCTCCGAGATTCGGTATTAACCGAAAAATTCCGAAGAACCTTTGATGACGTACCCGCAGCCCCCGAGCCTTGATCCGATTTAATAAATCGGATTAAAGATCTGGACTCCAGGATTTGTAGAAGATCTGATGTAACTCCGATGGAGCGAAGATGTCTGAGTACTTTGCTGAAAACGTACTCGGCGAGCATCATGGTCCGAGTTCTTTGTTGAAAAAAGAACCCGGCTGGCGTGGTGGTCCGAGTTCTTTATGGAAAAAGAACTCAGCTGGTGTAGTGGTCCGAGTTCTTTGTTGAAAAAGAACTCGGCTTGCATCAGCCCCCTAGCACAAAAGTGCGTGGAACTGCGATGGTGTGCCGAAGCTTGGTCTGCAAAAATAAAAATATTATGTAGCAAATGTTGAAGAATATTTGAAAAACTGAAATTTATTCAGTCGAATCGACAAGATATTGCGCATTGCGCAAAGACAAAAAGTTCTTGGGCGTCTTGATCTTGTTAGGTCGCATATTTTCTCCGGGTAGTTAGCCTGTTACGTTTAAGCACCTATCTTGCTAACCACTGCTCACGGAGAGGACGGCTTACCACAGACTACATTGCTCAGCAGGGAGGCTTATATGTAGGCGGCACGCAAGAGTCGAGGTTTCACGGATTAAGGCGTGTGCTACCCCACGGACGGCGCCAAAGTGTCGGCGATTTATGCTGACTAGGTTCTCGAGGGGGTGCCCCGAGAGAAGGGTTTAGGGAGAAGTCGTCGAGAATCTAGAGCCGAAGGTGACAAGAAACGATTTAGACAGGTTCGGGTCGCTGGAGCGTAATACCCTACGTCCTGTATGGTGTATCTTGTATTGATGAGATGTTGCAATGCCTGGCGGCGTTGCCCCATGGTCTAATCTAGGGACCCCTGCCCTCCTTTATATATCCCAGGGGGCGAGGTTTACATGGTAAGTTTCCTAGTCAGTTACAATTGAAGAGTTCTAGTAGGACAAGGTGTCCTAGTAGGAGTCTAGCTTGATTAGGGAACCTGGGGTTTCTATACCCAACAAATAGTGTCATGCATTTGCAAGGAAAAAAGTTGGAATTTGTAAGCTGAACTGGCAATACAATATAAAAGGATCGTGCACACAGTCAAATACTAGAACATTTCTTCATTGCCATTTGTTAATCTGATATCATTGCTTACCTCTAGGTTAGGAGTGATGTTACACGTTATAGATATGGTGATGAGCAACATCTGGATGAAGCGCTACAGAGGATCTTTCAATATGGTTTGGTAATTTCTCATTCTGTACATTGAGATGAACATTGTTTCACTTTATTCATATTGATAATTTTCAAGTTTATATAATGGTCATTGGTACTGTGTTCTACAGAATGTATTTCTTCATAGTAAGGACTTTCTTGCTTTATCTTATGCCTTATATTTTCCCCTAAATGTCAGGGTGGTGGCATTCCTAGGCGTAGTGCACCTATATTACAAAATATTCGAGAAGAAGTAGGTTCACTGTCTGTTCCTTTTATTCTTTGAAGTGGTATCCTCCATAAATTGTGAATCAATTCTTGCATTTTGGGTTTGGTATTATATACTGATTTTTAAGAGTTTGCATGAATTATCAAATGGTCAGCTCGCTTCCCTTGGCGTTTTTCTGTATTATTACAGGATTCACCATGACATTTTGAATGTAGGTAACTGAGGATGGGAAGTACAGTTTAGCACTTGTATTTGAAGCCAAAGCATTGGAGCTATCTGATTTTGAGAAGAGACAGGTAAAACTACCTTCTTTAGTTAACTTTATCGGTCTGAACTCTGAAGCATGAAAGAAATAGATGACTTTTTTTATGGATAATCAACTGCTTCACTACATCAGTACATTAGAAGAAACTTAAATTAAATAAAAACAAGTTGGTGGTGAAATATGAAAAAAATAGGCGCCCAAAATTTGAGTTGAAGACTCGAACATGGTGGTAGGGGTGTACACCCACACCTACTAAGCCTAGCCCAGTTACTTAAAACCCAATTAGGGAGTTATTTCCACAACCTGGACAGTGGCTACCCCAGTTTAGCTGAAAAATTTAGGTTGTTGTAGAACAAACCTTGCTGCACAAACAACACAACCACTCAAGACAGATATATAGGCCTGCTGGTAAATGATCTGTTCAATTCTCCATCAAAAATAAAATAGCAGAACCGTCAACCTCTGAAGACATTTCATCGTTATAGGATGCTGCTTAGTGTTACTTGTTGGATGCAGTATACTATCTTCAGCTAAGCTGTGACAAAATACATCTGGTGTTTTTGCCCAAATCCAGAGTTTGGTCGGTTAGGTTATCTGATATTATAGATTCCTGTCTGCAGGCAAAATTCACCTCATTTTTTGGTCCTGGAATTAAGGCGGAAATTGGTGAGTTCTGTTAATTTTTTAATGGCTTCTGAATACTATCAGATCTGTACTCTTGTCTCACCTATTACTCCAACATTATTGCACTGATGCAGGAAAAGGTGGCGATAATCTATATGAAGTTCGTCTTATCTCAGAGACTACTTAGAAACAAGACTTCAGGGGATTTTCGCTAGTACAAAACTAAAATGGTTTCTTCTGTTCTTTCGATCGATTTATTTTGCATATATGCTGTGAATAGTGTCAGATTTTACCCTTATTTTGGTTTTGGCTTCTGAGCTTTGATATCTATTGGTTGTTGACTGCGACCTGGTCACCTGGGCATGTGCAAAGACAAAAGCTGTTGTAACAGTAAATGTAAATGGAAGGTAGTTATTTACGTATGGTTTCTTTGTTTTTTGCATGGAGCTCTGAGGCTACGTACCATGTTTCTTCTTTTTCGGTGGCGATCGAGCTCTTCACCGGTGGCGATGGGAGCCCTGCAGAGGTTCGATCTGGACCTTGTCGACTGTCAAATAGTTTGCGTCGCAAATCGAGGAAGGAAGGCCACCGCTCGCCTCCCATGCCTCCTCGCGATCATCGCCTTCACCTTGTCCACGGAAGGCGCATGACTCGGAGCCATGGCGACTCTTGGTGAAGGCGGCCGGCGGAGGCACGGCCGACGGTTGGGTTGGGCTGGGCGGTGCCGGAAGCAGGGGCGCTTGTGAGGCTCAGGGCGTAACCAAGGATAGATGCGTTCGCTCGAAGGATTGTGGTGGAGCGACGACGAGTTCGCCGGCGGTCGGCGGTCTCCGGCGGCTCGCCGCCGCCGCCGAGTCTTCTTCGCAATACGGCCCCTGATCGGGATCCAAAATAGGGGGTATATCGCAAAATACCGAATTGGGAGTTTACACAAAGACCCCTTACTTGGATCGCAATTATTAATCGCGATCCAAATTAGGGGGTATAGTGCAAAATACCGAATTGGAAGTTTGCAAAACGACCCCTAATTTGGATCGCGACTATTAATCGCGATCCAAATAAGGGGTAAATTGAAAAGTTTTGTCCCGTTATTTACATATAATCCTTCTTCCTCGGTGAGCCACGTTCTCCTCTCTTCCCGGTGATCCGGCGGCGCCGGCAGCCGCGGCCGCCTTCGACAAGATCCAGCGTGCAGTTTCAACCTTCTACCTCCCCGGCCCCGAACCCAAGAATCTGATTTTGGCTTTCAGGTCTGAATGATATGATATTCGCCGGCTCCTCCGACAACATCGGTCTCCGGTGACCGGCGGCGCGCTGACTCAGCTCGTTGGCTTCGACATGGATGGGGATCATAGTAGACGATATGGATGCGTCCAGCCTCCAAGTCCGTCGTGGGCCGCCGCGGTTCGACGGGAAGTACAAGCAAGGAGCTGGCCATGGTGGTGGTGGCCGCCGCCCATCAAGGCCGTTCGCAATTCTCTGTCTCATTTAGTCTCGTGTTCCGTTATAGGATTGGGTAAACGGAATCCCCGGCTTTCTTGATGTGCGCGAGCTCATGAACCATCAATGGCGGCTTGGAGAGCGTCGACGACATTGGCCAGTGCACGGTAGACCTCTGCTGCCACAAGGAATGGCGCAGGGGATGACCAGATGCGCAGCACAGATCACACCTAGAACTCGAAATCAGACTGCCTTAGTTCAGATTTCAGCTATAGCAGAACAATGCTTCAATTCAATAATGTTTGTTAATTTGTTTTCTTGGACACCGTTAATGCAGTTCATATCAGGAAGTTAGGATATATACCACGAACACTGTCTGCCTGTCTGTTTACCCCTGTCCCAGGATTCAGATAATCATTGTTTCTGAAACCTACATTAAGCTATAACAGTAGAATCTGATGGCTAGTGGTCAGTCAACTCATTGCCACAAAGTCAACACGCGCCTTGGAAATTCAGTGGTGGCCGTCAGACGATGATGCTGTCAGCAGAGCCTTTTGGGGAGGACGAGAAGACCAGCCGATAGCACCTTCTGCCGCCTCCCGCCATCTCCTCCCAATTCTCATGGAGGAGCGCAGCATTCCCGCCGCCGGGAGCTCGAGCGGCGGCGGCCGCTTCGTGGTGTGGCTGCACGGCCTGGGCGACTGTGGCAGCGCCAACGAGCTCATCGCCGACCACTTCTCCGCGGCCGCCTTCAGCGCCGCTCGCTGGGCCTTCCCCACCGCGCCCACCGCCCCCCGTCACATGCAACCGTGCGTGGGTCTCCTCTCCTCTCACAGCGCCGGCTTTAATTCATTCCACTGCTTGATGCTGATCGATAGCAATTCCGTGCTTGATTCTTCTCAGGTGGTATGCTCATGCCTTCGTGGTTCGACATCCATGACACGCCAATTACTTCGGTAAGCCATTCTCGATCCCTCTCGCTCGCTGTCAGATGTACACGCAGACGGTCTGAATCTGATCGCGAGATGCTCTTACATTTTTATGTGCAGAAGTGAGAAGTCCGTCAGGGACGAGGAGGATGTGCTGCGAGCTGTTCAGATTGTGCACGCGATGATCGACAGGAAATTGCTGCCGGAACAAACCCGGAAGACGTGTTCATTTTCGGGTTGAGTCAGGGAGGTAAATAACAATTTAAACAACCAGTGTGATTGGAGCAGACGTTGCTAGCAATCGCTAAGTTGCTCAGATTCATCATGCTGCAATTGCATTGCGTGTTCAGGTGCCTTGAGCATAGCGAGCGTGCTGCTGTACCCCAAAGCTCTAGGCGGTTGCGCAGTCTTCAGTGGCTTCGTCCCCTTCAACACTTCTTCGATCGCTGCTAGAGTAACAGACGACGCGAAGAAGGTATCCCTGATTCCCTGAAGCTCCCTCCACCTCTCTGTGATCACTGCAGGGAGGATGCTCCTCTACCCCTGCTGATATCCTGCATTTACCGAAATATAATTCAGTGACTTGCGTCATGTTATGATTTGCAGGCGCCCATCTTATGGATCCATGGAGGAGCTGACTCGCTGATTCCGATCCAGGAAGGGCAAGACGGGGTGAAATTCCTGCGAGGCCTCGGCATGAGCTGCGAATTCAAGGTACAAGACCGACGTGCCGAAAACCCTGAATACTACAGGCATCGTTCGAGCTTCAGCAAAGCTGCGTGTTTTGACTGATTGAGCTTGTGGCGACCGTAGGCGTACGACAGGCTTGGGCACACGCTGGCGCCGTACGAGCTGGAGTACTGCGAGCGATGGGCGTCGGAGAACATCCTCAACGACGAACACGGCCAAAGCCTGAAGATGAAGAAGGGTGGCCGTCAGGCAGCAAGTTCTTCTGCGGAGCTTTCAGCTTTCCTCTCCAAATAGCCGCTTCTTCAGTTGCATCGAGGCACTGTAACTAAAAATGTTGGTTTTGGAGAAAAAAAAAGATTGTTCTCTAAAGATTTTCTGAGTTCCCCACGGTTATCCAAAAAATAATTTTTTTTGAGCGAACATCCAAAAAAATAAATAAATAAATGCTCACGCGGCGCGCGCAGGCCAGGCCGTAATCGTCAGCAAACAAGCGGCCCGGGCCCATCTGACGATGATGCCGGCCGGTAAAGGCAGCACGCGCCCAACGGGTGGCGGCCTCCTCTACTATACTAATCCCAAGCTGCCAAGTTCCCAACGATCCGCTGACGCCAACCAACTCAGCCCTCCGCCTCGCGCGTCCGGATGGCGGCCGTGCCTCCTCCTCCTCCCCCGGCGGCGGCGGCTTCCTGCTCTGGCTGCACGGCTCCGGCGGGTCGGGCGACGAGAGCCGCGCCGAGGTCGCGCCCTACTTCGCCGCGCCGGGGCTCGCCTCCTCCGTCCGCATGTCCTTCCCCACCGCGCCCACGGCCCGCATCGCCTGCTACGGTGAGTTACCTTTTATTACCTGCCCCCGCCCCGGAGGCCCGAGCCGAGCCCGTCTGATCGTGGCTGTTTGTTTCACTTCCTATCGCTTTTGGCGATCCGTCGTCCTCGCCGCGCCGCGCCGCGTGCTTTCTCCATACTCGTGATGGGCGAAGGGTGCAACCTGCTTTGCTGTTTCGCGTTATGGATGCTTTGCAAGGCTCGTAAGTAGAGAATGGAGATACCACGCGCTCTGTTTCTCTGACTCCGTTGCTCAACTGTGGTGCTGCTGCAGGTGATGCGGTGATCACTGCTTGGTTCGGCATCGGGGAGGTTCCTATAACTGCGGTAACTAATCGACCAATGCTCCTTATTCTGTAAGGAATCATGTGCTGCAACTGATCACACTGTTACTTCAATATTGTTTATCAAACTGATTGTACTATTACTTCAATTTTTTTTTCAATTCAAAATTATCTGTACTGTGCTAACGAAAAGCTTGCTTCTCTTCATTGAGTGGCGACATTTGCCGTGTACACAATTAGACGTGCTTCACAAATCAATTGTACTTCATACATTTGATTCTGCTAGCGCTTAGCCTAAAAGAGTACGGCTAGTGCTTAGCTTAAAAGAGTAGGGCTAGTGCTATTTTGAACTTTAATTTTAAAGATGTAGTACAAATGTCATGTTTACAGGATTGGAAGAGAAGAGTACAAAGTTATCTATTTGTTGCAATCTGATACCACACTCTCATATAATTTATTTTTTTCGAGAATGTACATTCTCATATAAATTCTTAATTTCATATGCAGGCTTTGTAGCTTTCACCTGTTGTAAATAACACTTCTCTAAACCCCAAATCCAATTGCTTCCTGAGAATTTTCATGAGCCTGATCCTAAATTGTTTATTCTGATCAGAGGGGTAACTGAATAGTTCCTGCCACGTGGATGTACTGAACAAAGTGAAATTCTGTTACACACCATCATTACATTTTTCCTCTTGAATTCATACAGACTTTGCTATAAAATTCAAAAACAGTCAAACAGGCAAAACAAAACAAAAAAAAACCCACAATTTGAATCAGCGTTCTATCCAGCTAATTGCTTTATTATAATTTGACTGCATTACTAACTGTAGCTTTAATTATTCATTTGATAATCCCAGT
>JACEFO010000442.1:0-39050 GCA_015342445.1 Digitaria exilis | reverse complement strand
AAATTCCATTACCAATATATTATTAACAAATTAGCCCATATTTAATCTGCAAAACGGGAACAGAAATACTGATCTGGTCACACCGATTTTGAACTTAACTGACTGCGTTTCCGATGATTAGAAGCTATATAAAACTTTCGAACCTAAAGATTACTCAATAGTACAACATCAAGACCACACAATCTTTAGCCAACATTATCTAAAAGAGGCAATGCAGGGAAAAGGGAAAAAATTAACACAAGTTAATTAACAAGTCATGGTGGCAGATGACGATAAAGCCATTGGCTACTCTACTGGCGGTGGTGGCTTCTTGTTTTTCGCAGGCTACACTGGGGGCAAATGTATTCCAACCCATCTGTCTTCGCATAGTCCTGTCACCACAGCAGCACGATAAATATATAACCTAAACTTTAACACTCTTTTAAGTTAAACAAAAGGTTACTCCAAGATCAAGCAGTGTATACCTGAAAGTGCCCAGGCCTTGCCGTGTATCGCAGCCAAAGTGGGCCCATTCTCCACATAATCCACAGTTCACCCAGTCGCCCAGAGCACTACTGCAAATACATGAAGGACACATGTTAGATTCTACTGAAATGGATAGTCAGCAGATACACTAGACTGAAATCAAATCCTTGACCTGTGACAATCAAGCAGCACTCCCCATCAACATCGTCATGTGAAAGTTCGTATTCCAGCAAATATGTCTCCATAAGCCTCTTTAGTGTGTTCCCAACACCCTATACATAAAAGCGTGCTGATTAGAGTTGTATTTAATGGCAAATAAGCCTGATTGAGAGATTGCTTAGTTCCAAGATAATAAAATTCAGCAGTAAACAATTGGCGCCATTTATCCATATAATAGCTCAAGTGTGCAAAAAAATCGAAACATATTTTTCTATATGCTGAGAAAACAGCTCAGCTATGTTAACTAAACAAACATGGTAGCACTAGCCACAGACATATAACAAATTCATAGTCTACTTGGGGAAAACAAGTAAATACATACCGTCATTTTGTTTGTAACTGTATGGTTGCGCATCTTTGAAAATACTTGACCTTTCCAATTTATGCCATTGCCTACATAAAAGCCACCTCGGGATACCACCTGAATGATGGAGTCAGATTATTTTCCAGTGAAATAATTATAGAATGAACACAGAGGTGGACACTTTGTTCAGTTGTTTTTTTCAGTAATTTAAACCATTCATGTTGGTCCAGATGTTTTTGTGCAGATTAAGTTTTAGAAGAGGTCTACTCTTCCATATTATCCTTTTTTTGTAAGGCTGAACTGACTTCTGTGTATTAAGGGCAGTGGGTTTTATCTCAAATGAACAATAAGAAAATATATTTTTTTGCTCCACATAGCTGATACAAGAGAGCAGAAGTGCACAATAACCTCTTTGTATAAAATTATATAAATCAAGGCGCTTTGTATTTAAGACTGCATCAGGAAATTCTGCCAGTCCCCCTTGAGGTACGAGTCGGGTGTGACCCCTCTGAAGTAGAAACTGCATGACATCTTTCAAGAAGTCTTCCTGCAGAAGATACCACAATGATATGGCTAGTTGCATAGGAAGATGTATAACAACATAAAAGGGGAAAGAAGGATCGTCCAAGAAGCATACTTCAGAGCAAATACTGATAGGCAATCGATCGCACCCGATGTTTCTTCATTGGCAGAGGATTCAATGCAACTGATGGTTGAACACGCGCCGGTCCAGATGATAATTTTCTTCTAGTTGCTGGGATAATAACAGGTACCACGCTATCCTTTACAGGTGGAGGGGCTGACAAGCTAGGCTTAGCTTGACTAGCATCATGAATGATAGACAGAGGTAAACCCATAACGAGATGCAATTTTTGCCTGTGAGAGTGGGGAAGCGGTCTCATTGTTGCAGGCTTTAACTTTGACTTCAATGATGACAGGCAAGACCCTTCTGTAAGATGCTTATTGTCCTCTTCAACTCCATTTGTGGGCAGATGAATTTTGTTTTGACTCAAGACTTCCAGTGATTCTATCCTTAGTGAGGGATGCCGACCATCTTGATAGGTAGGCATATGGACGTTTTGAATATATTGATCTTTGTGCTGGTTAGAGCAAAAGAAAAGAAGACGATCTGCATCCTGCCTATCAAATGAAGACACTGGTGTGCCATTTACACAAGCAATTCCAAGTGCTGCCAAGCTTCTGTAGGAGATTTCTGGCGCAAGATGTTTCAAAACCTAGGCAATGAAACATAATCTACATTCAGAGATGAGACAGATCCACATAGCACAGACATGATAACCAAATCAATGTAAGGGGATTAGAAGAATGTGGTTCACAGGTTCAGACAACTCACACCATTTTGTAACCAAAGGCCTCTACATTAAAATAAAAGGTGCAGTAAAAAGAAAACAGTCTCTTCATAACAGATTAATGTAATGAGGAAGCTCAAAACACATGTCATATTGTTATTCCTTGACAAATGGTATTGCCCGGCTTTGCTACTAAAGTCATGTTCAGATGATAAGATTGAAGAAGATAAAGAACAGGAGGAATTACACACTAAAGCTATTAGGTACTAACCAAAAAGGTACTTGCAGCAAACGCAAATTTAAAACATCAGAATAAATTCCATAAGCAGAAAGCCACCCAAAACAGCAGGGCACAGTTCTACAGTTGGAAATTTTAAACTTCAGAGTATGGAGACACTTATCCAAGGAAAGAGTAACTCCAGACCTAGAGTACTATGTACACAAAGCTCGTGTTTACAAAATGCAACCATAATAATAAGAAGCAAAGATCATTGATGTCTATTCCTTATTATAGGCAGAAACACATATTTTCAAACAAAAGAATAGAATATATAACTGAAAAGGAAGAAAAGAAGACTATATGGAAAGGTTTGCGGTTGCACCAAATAATTCTTGAAATAAAAATGGGTAGATTTTCATAACCAAACATAACTAAAAATCTGCTTAGCGCATCAATTCAAAACTTTGAAGAAATTAACCTGTGCTGCCCATTTAGCAGGGTCATCCAAACTTCAAAAGTAGAAGCTCCACAAGCCAAGCACATGGAAGACAAAGGCTCAGCCAAAGATGGTTTATTATCCTCACCACTCGATACAGCATGAACTAGCTGGCTCTTCTCAACAATTCATTCTGATATGACTCTCTAAGAGCTACATGCGTCACAAGGCAATATATTAATTTTCCCAGAAAGATAAGGGTTGGGAAACGAAACATCGTTGTAGCAATTGAATACCTGATCATCAAAGCAAGTTTGAGCACTACCAGAAACAATAAGAGACACATGCGACGAACTGCAGTTGTGACAATCACAGCGCATTGTAACATCCCATGTGAAACAGTTTCAGCTTGTAGAGGAGAGGACACTGGAAAGAGAAATGATGTTAGCTTGTGCCTCGAACAAAATAAGAACTGTCTCACAAACAATAATATTTTTTTTCTAATTTTATTAAGATCACAAACACTGACATTCACAATAAAGAACTACAGTCTAGAGAAAACAGCAACATCTAAATATCATTATTGAACCAAGTAAAAATATAGCTTGAAACCAATACACCAGGTAATCAATGAAAATATACATAAGCATCATCAGTTTCTTTTAAATGAACTTTCCTTCAGTGACCATTTGGTTGACACTTTGTAGTCAGGAATAATTAAGATACATTAAGTTCAGTTTATATGTCATCAAATTTGAACTTCAAAGCATGCTGGGATCAAAATTATTAAACATGATTACTGAAGCAAGAGCCAAGAATACAATGCAAAGAGGCATTCTGAGATCAAGAAAATTATAATATATTTAATAAAGAAAAAAGGCCGAGAAACGTGACGCACAACCAAGATATTAAATGTTTGATATACCATAAGTTATGAGATATGTTGCTTAACGTGTAACACACAGCGGTTCAAAAATACCTGACTCGGTTCTGAAGTTTACTCCCACGAATCTGATACAAGTAAAAAAGCTCAGCCATCAAGAAGATTCTACAAAAATATGCTAAAAACTCAAAATAGATGCTAGAGTTTAAGAATATTAGTTCAATAAATCTGCCTCTGAAGACAAATGTTTTGTCGCTAAGGCCATGTTCAGATTCCCAACTATTCACTATTCATTCCAACTTTTTCACTATTCCTCACTCACAAAACACAAGTTTCCCAGCGAATGCTACAGTGTTTTCCTTATGCTATAGTGTTTCTTCCTACAATCTAAAACACACCCTAAGAAAACAAATTATGAATAAAATTGAAAAGTAGTAATAACTTAAATGTGCAACCCTCTGATATACATATACATCATATTTTATGGGATTCGTTATTGAAATGGAGCTACTTGAATAAAAATTAGAACACATATCCAACCGATGTGCTAAATAGTGGCAAGCAGCTAGTAGTCACCCACTTGGCATGTGAGCAATTCACTTTTATCAAGGCTGCTTGCATGGGGTTGATAGGCAGTCACCCCTACTTGGCATGTGAGCAATTCACTTTTATCAAGGCTACCTTGCGTGGGGTTGACTGGCAAAAGGGCATTGCAATTACATTTCCAATTTTAGTCAGTATTTTTAGTTTCCTAGGTTGGGGAAAGAGGTGAATGCCAAAGCAGATCCTCAACAGCTAATCTCTGTCAAAGCCCATAATAAGGTATAGGCCCATATGGCCCGTGAGATCCTCTATATATATTGTGTCTCCCCTAACAGGAGTTAACCTTTCCCAATCCCCCAGGTTAGTAACATCTCTTCCATCCACATTAAATGGCATTTAGTAAATTTAAATATTGGGGGGCTGCATATAAATAGCATTCCTATAGTGCCTACAGCAATACTAAAGTGGAAAAAGAATCCAAGTTAGCATCAGCATGCTTAACTTCAGCTGCTTAAATGTCAGAGCTGCAATTCCTATAGTTTTTACAGCAATACCAAAATTGCAAGTTACATCAAGTCCTCCCAGCAAGCTCAATGAAGATCACATATATTCAGAATTAAATACTTTCTGGAATCTAATCTTGATTACTACAAGAATTGGAAGATACCTCAATATTCAATAGAAGCATTTAAACCATCCTCCAGTGCACCCACAAAAATGCATCCTGCAATTGATACAGTTGTGCAATCATTGACTGGAACAAGGTACATATTGAACAAAATGAGGCATACATATAAAATCCAAGCGTACCAAGGTACATGGCACTCCACAGACAAGAAAACTTCATGTTCACATTTTCGTCATATATTTTTATAGCAAGAGAACCTTCAGAACCTTCTTCCCCATCCACTTCATTCTCAACAGGGATGATATTTAACTTTGGAGCATCGCCAAGTAGCGAGGACTAAGCTTAACACTTTGGTACATGATTATTTCTTACACAGTATAGTCGAAATGAGGCATGCGCAAGTTGAAATGCATCCCATGTATGGCTGCAGGAACTACAACCAGAATACCCAAATGTCAGGTGTGAAATAGAATAAAATGCCACAGTATAATTTATGATAATGGATACCTTTGAACGACTGACAGTAATGCCTGGCGAAAAATGAGATGCTGCATACAATGAAAATGAATTCCTCCAATATATTACATACGGTATCCCTGAAGGAAAGAATGTCAGGATTACGCATTGGCATTATTGCTCAATAAGCAACTAAATTCCATAAACAGCAGTCTCTGTTTAGGGTAAAAGGTTCATTATCACATTCCAACCATTAGTACCACCTAAATTTTGGTAAACATGCTTTTATAAGTGTGATCTCATATGTATCATTTTATAATATTTTTTGGACAACAGAAGAGTACATAATAATGGTATTTAGTGCCGAACCAAACTTCAACAAAAATAAGAGACTTATTTGTTGGTAAAGCTCTACTAATTTTCACAGAACGTATTGAGCAGAAGAGTAACATAATAATGGTATTTAGTGCGAACCAAACTTGAAACAAAAATAAGAGACTTATTTGTTGGTAAAGCTCTACTAATTTTCACAGAAACGTATTGAGTTGGCTTTATATCCATTTGATTTTTGGCAATATTTTGCTATTCTGAAACGTTCCATATTTGGGGAAATAATTTCTTTATCCTGGATTGAGCCCGTTTCTTCTCTCTGGCCCGGGTCCTCTTTTCCCAGGCCCTCCTGAGCCACAGGCCTTTAGACCACGTAGCCAGCCACTCGCCACTCTCTTTTTCCCTCCTCTCACTGGCAGGCATGGTTCTTAAATCTGAAGGCGTTTGAGGCGAGGTTAGCACTAACAGCCCATAAACTAAAAGCAGCAGATTAGCAGTACAAAGGTGAACAGAATTGAGAAAAGAAGAAAGAAAAAAGGTGAAGAAGAATGCAAGACCCAGCCCACCGAGTCACTAACAGCCCATAAACTACTCATCCAGTCCACCCTTTCCCATCAGCCCACCCTCTACCCCCGTAACCCTACATCGTCGTGCGCATCTCCACCGCCATTCAGGAATCCCCCCCTCCCCCCATTTCCACCTACGCAGCCTTCTCATGCAACAGCGCCGCCGCTCCTCCTTCCTGCCGCGGCCACCCCAGATGGAGCACTAACCGCATCTCCCATCCAGATCGACAGCGGCAACTGGCACTCCCATCCAGAGCGATTGCGGACGCCGTTGCAGATCGACTGCCGGACGGCGCAGAGGCCAGCGCTGTCCAGGGACAGCACATCAGAGACGGCAGGTACAACATCTTGCCATCGCTGATCAGTTTCCCTTCTCTTTCTCTCTTTCCCCTCCCTTCCCACCATTCCTGACATGAATTAGACAAGGCATCCAGGACGCCTTGGAGCGCCTCATAGTCTAGGCGACGCCTTACGAACCATGCTGGCAGGTGAACCCACCGCAGTGAGGTATCTTTAACCTAGTCTAAGCCAGATCCGACAAGGAATTTACCTCCCCCGCACCTTCGACGCCAAATCCTACCCCTAAAATGGAATCCTGTAGATGTCAATGTTTCCTTTGATCCTTTCCCACCTAGATCCATCTATATCTCGAGGGGATTCAAGATTAATTTGGGAAATCCCCAATTCTATCCACATCGATCTATGGGGACGTTTGGTTTGACGCCGATGGCAGCCAAACCAAAAATTGGCTTGCCCATGGTAATTTGGCTAGCATTTGGATTGACGCCAACAGGTTGGCTCGCCAACACACCCACGCCCAGGGAGTAGCCTAGATAGTTGATTTGTGCGCCCACATGTTGGCAGAATACAGGCGGCCGTTTTCCTCGCCAAAATATTGGTGCGCCCGTATTGGCTGGGCAACTGTGGGCAAAATCCAAACATGCCCTATATTCTCGAGGGGATTCAGGTTTAATTGGAAAATCCCCAGTTCTATCCATATCGGTCCCAATTGAGATCCAACGAGGAATTCACCTCCCTGGCGCCTTCCATGCCAAATCGCACAAGGTTATCCCATAGGCCTGTTTACTTTCCACCTAAATCTGTCTCTCTAGGGGATTCGATTTTAGCGCGGATGGCAAAATGGCAGGGCAGGGACGATGGATGAACTAAAGAAACATTGCTTGCTTTAGTATTAAGAAATAGATAAAAATAGAGACTAACTCTGGCAAATGTAAAATAAGAACTAACCCCTTGGAAAGGGTAAAAACAATTACTAAAAAATACCTTTGAATGAAGCGATTGAGCAAGCTTTTCCCCTATGGGAACTTCCAAATAAACCTGTAGTATGTACACATGTTAGTAATTATATACTATACAGAAAAAAATAATAAGGAAACAGAAATCACACGATAAAGTAAATTGAATAATAGTAAAGCATCAAATCCACATGCACCACATCAATCAAATCTCAACAGTAAAAATTAAAATTAAAAAATTTCAGGTCATAATGCCGACCAATCAACTATCTTTGCCCCTCTTACAGAGCAATCTGAACAGATTTAGCATCCAAACTGTATAGACTATTATCAGAACTAACAGGTATCAGCAAGCGGAATTTCTAAATAAGCAGTTATAGCCACAGCTAATCCTAATGAAATAATTCCCCCGGGATCACAAGTTCAAATTTATCACTATCTCCTGGCCATAGTGTGTGCCTAGCTCGATAGCATGTTTTTGCAGTGTGCAACTCAGTTATAGTGCAGTATGTAGATTACCATGATGTGCTTCCTTTTCAAGGCTAAATATGAAACTGTAGACTCAGGGGCCACGCCACGTTCATCTACCCTGGTGCACGAGCACCAGGCCTAGAAATGAAAATCTAAAGCTATTTAGTGAAGTACTAGCTGGAAATTATAGGGTTGCTATAGAAACAATGAAGAAGTGCACCAGGGTTCATTTGGATCCAGCTTTGCCCCTGTGTAGACTAATGTGCACTTATGCATCTCAGTTTTGGCGGTCAAGTAAAACTGGTGAACAGCAATTACAGCAATGATTGCACACTATCTATTCAATAAAGATTGGAGCTTACTATGGTCGGAAATGGTGGGCTTTATGAGTGAGCAAAACGTTTGCGGGTCAGATAAATCAGTATCGCCCCAGGCAAGTGAACCTATCTCCCCATTCTCTAGCTGCTGCCCCTGAAGATACAACAAGTTTGGTTGCACTGCTTGCTGCGCCTCTCCAAATTGTTCCACAGAGGGATTGATCAAGCGTGTGCACCTGCATGCCCAAGTCCATCTTTAACAGAGGAATTCAAAAACAAGCATCTGTCGACAGTACGAAGCAAACTGAACTTACCTCCAACCTCCCAGAGGAGACGAGCTCCGGGAAGGGGTAGGATGGCCGCACTCGCTTCGGCTCAGGTGACAGGCTAGCCGGCGTCTGCTGCTTCTCTGCGAACTTCCCACATCGCACAGCAAGGAGCACGCAGTTCTGCCACGAGCCACTCTGGATCTGAGACATGGCCCAAGAGATTAGCTAGCCCCCTCACCTCAGCTCATGCCACCACTGAACCTGCAACAGGAAAATTGGATGAACACATGGATAAACCCCACACAGAAATCCGACCAAACCCGCCAGAGCAACCAGACCAGATCAACGGGCGCACATGCAGACCAAATCAAAGCGCAGGGCTGAAAAAAATCCGCTTACCAGGGCCACAAGGACGCCGTCGGCAGCGCTACGGGGAGCAGATGGGGTTCGATTTGGGACAGAAAGGAAGGGTAAAGTTGTGCAGCGAGAGAGGACGGAACCCTAATTTCTCCGCCGAATCCCCTGCCAGAATGTCGACGGCAATGCGAGGGCGCAGATCTACGAATCGCACGCGAGACTCCCGTCCCAATCTCCAGTCAAACGAGCCTCATACCGAATCTTTCAAAGAAAAAAAATCTCCATGTCCCAAACAAACACCACCGACCCTTCCCCGTCTGGCCGTCTTAACCCTCGCAGATTAGGAACCTAAACAAGCAACCGGCCCGAGCAGTTACAAATACAGCCAGAAACTGACGCGCTAGAGCGGGGCAAAATTTTTAGGGGCAAACCGGGGGGCGAGATGAACCTCTCATATCGGGAGAATGGCCTTGCAGGTGGATTTTTTCATGTCACGCAGCTTTCTGATTGATGCTGCCGCTGCCGTGCTCTTCCGTCGCTGTTTATGGGCTCGGCGGTGAGGATCATGACGGCTCATTATCCCTGAGGAGGGATGGCGATAATCACGAGCGCGTATTAAATTAGCTTTTCGGATCAGGAATGCGGAAGAAAAGATAAATGATTGCGGGTTCTTGGGCGCACGATCCGACGCCGCTTTTTTGGGCGCTCTGGCGCGATGGATTTTCGACGCCCAGCTGCCCAATGGAATCTTCTCGACGGCTGTTTGCGGGTTCTTTCTTGTGTGTTTAGTTGGGAGGGAAAAAAGAACTTTTTTTAAGTGCGTTCTACAAGAGGGATGAATAGTAAAGTTGAAAGGAGTTAAAGGGGAACTTTTCTAGGAAGCGTGAAACACGACCAATTGGGATTCGCAACGAAGTTTGCGGCCTGGTAAACGAGCATGTCCCCACCTAGCGGGCTAGCTGCGTTTAATTCTCGAAAGATTTCACAAAAAACGCTATTATCTAATATTTTTTCCATTCATCACATTCTCCATACCCATATGACACTATTCGTCTATAGTATTTTTTTTGAACTACAGTGTTTTTTTAGGAATTTTTCCCAATCTAAACACACCTACATCCACCATACAACAACTTATGGACTTCTATCATTTTGGTCCAACAAGTAGCAAAATATGCAAATGGATACATGAACTTGTTAAATGCGTGCATATACGGTATGTAGATGTATTTTGTCACCACGAGATGTAACGTGGATGGTTTATAATCCTTACCCCTTTTCTCATCGATATCATAAACATGTGCATTCTTTGATATGGGTAAAATATTTTTTTAAAGAAAAGTATGGTAAAGTCATTTTTTGTGTCTCATGTACATTTTGTTTACTCTTGCTCAAAAGTAAAAATATTAAAAAAAAGAATTTTCCAACATGCCTTTTTAAAATTTTAAGACGAATATATAGTAGATTTAAAGCTGGCAATATTACCATAGGCATCAAATAATTGTTTAAAAAATTAATAATCCTAATATACTGATGTTAAGTTTGATCTTGTTCGACCAATCAACTATATAAAATAAGAAGAATTATAAAATTTGACTTAGGGCTTTATATATATATTAAATGCACATAATTCAAGTTCAATTAGTGTCTTGGTGATATCGTTAGTTTATTTTTTTCATCTTTTCACATTTGTCAATGGAATATAAGAGTTGTATAAATGTTTATTGCATATATAGATGTGAAGGGGGAGAAAGATATGTGTTACACGCATAAAACCATCCATGTTAGGTCTCATGATGAAAAATACGTCTACATAGAGTATATGTGACTGTATATGCACATGTTTAACAAGTTCATGTATTCATTTGCACGTTTTGCTACTTGTTGGACCAAAATGATACAAGCCCACAAGTTATTGTATGGTAGGTTCAATTTACTTCTAAAAATTTAACTAACCAATACGCGATGGCTCTTCAACAGAGTGCTAACTGTCCACGACGGTGCGATGTCGAAACGAATAAAAGCATCTGACACGAACTGGCGATGCCAAAACGAACAAACCCATAGTGTTCATCACAGAGGTAAAGTTATGATGGGCCCATTGATCAATCTAATTCTTCTCTTGTGTTGCACCGCGTACAGGAGGTAAAATCTATTTTGTTTGGCTAGCACCGAGGCCTAAACATGCCTCGAGTAGGATGTTTTTTGTTTCAGCATCGGCCCGTGCAATGGTTGCCTCGATGTTGAAATCATCTCTCTCATATTTCAAGCATCCTTTCCATGCACCGCCGTGGACCGTCTAACTCGTTAAATTATTGGTTCTTTAAATTGGCTCTCTTATGAAGCTAAATTTGAAATGTGGAAAATATAGAGTGTGTTAAAGTGGTGTTCTCAATATAAAGTGAAGTACTACTTTCATGTAGTTTGTAGGGTGAGTCTTTTAAGGGAAGACAACATGAGAATGTGAAGCCCGAACTTCATCGCTCACCATGTCCAAAAGACTGCCTGATTTTCGGGTGTAGCTCAATAGCAGTTTGACTTTAGTTTAGCTTAGTTTTTTAAAGATGCTTGTTTTGTTTGAAAAATAGAGAAGAATTCTTCAATAAAAGGGTGTCTGAATCAAAAGTACTACAACTGTAATATTGATCGTCTTTCCTGTTGTGAACAAAACCTTATTCTTAATTTACGATTAAAGCATTGCCTCCTAGAGGTCATTATCATTAATATATTAAGCTTTTATAATTTCATATTTGAAACTCTATATTAGTAATTAGTCCTTCAAACAACTTGAAAAGCTTTGAAATATTATTTTATATGCAGTTCAACATAACTTCTTTTTAGTATGGTTTGTAGCACTTAAACTTATCATCTCATGTGTATGTCTTTGAGTTTGCCTTCGAACATTTAAGTGAAATATTCAGCTTTGAAAATGGAAAAGCACTAGAGAGGGTTTCTTTGTCGTGACAAGCTTTAACCTGTACAAATAAATGGCCTTTGTGTTGGTTGAAATTTTGAAATTCCTAAAACATTTTATTAGATTTAATTACTATTTCTTTTATGCTTTAAACACCAGAGGTGCAGTAACACCGAGAGTCCCAGGTGAAAACTAGAGTATAACAATACCCCTAAAGGTCCCATGTAAGGGAGATCTAGACAAGCCAAGGCTCAAGCCGTGTTCATTGGTGCAATCAACATAGCTCATAGGACATTGGTATTAAGCTCATGATTCACTGACCCTGTCCAAAATATCTAGTCTTTGCATACACTTCCACAACCGATCGGAGCAAGATCCTGGGGCAATCGAGTGTGATACAACCCCGGGCTAAACCTCTAAAAGGGATACATTGATATCCCTTCCACTGGTGTTTCCACACTGTCATATATGTTTTTATTCCCTTGATTTCTTAAAACAATATTACAAAATGGAATTTCAAGAATTTGATACTTGCATTGTACTTCTGGAGGACCACCTTTTTATGGGCGTTGACATAGGGAAATTCTCGATAAAATGCCACATCTATATTTTAAGTAATTGATTGAAATCACTATTTTATTAGCAGTAGTATTATGTGTATATATACATAATGGTCAGTGTACTTTGTGTGTATGAGCATCTATTTGTGGGTACATTTTTGTATTAGATAGAAGAAATATAATAAAACAAAAAAAGAAGTAAATCATTTTTCCATTCATTCTCCAAAAACCCCATATCTTTCCTAGCCCAAAAGCTACTTGACAATGTTATTATTGGAGAGGATACACAACTCTAAAATAATTCAAAAGGTCGACTAGTTGGATTGACCCGGATAAAGAACGAAATAAGCCATACATAAATTTATTTTATGGAGATATTCACTTTCCTAAAGCATGGTGATGTATTACAATTTCATCTTTGTAGATATTTTGATGCTTACATGAGAGAAGACATCATATATTCAAATAATTCGTATTAGTCTCTTAACAAAGCATATATGCTCAACCAAATCAGCCTTGTTTAACAATGTATATTTTGAACATAAGAATTTAAGAAAAACCACACGACAAGCAATGTGATTCACTTCTCTCTGGAATTTTACAATTCTAATAAGCCTCTAACTTTTTGTATGAAACAACTATATCATGAAGAGCCTCGGGAATTTTTCAAGCATCAGAACTATTTAATATTATAAAGTGCATTTAAAACATGAAAAATTATCTGAGCAAGTGAAACATGAGAAAAATTCTTAAAATTTTATTAAATCACTAATACATCCATAAGATGCTACTGTGAAAGTTTCAAGCCTATATCAACACTAGAACATTTTAAACTACTATTTCTATTTAACAAAGGTATAAAACAAAATTTAACAAAAAGATATATATAGAAACCATAAATAATCATAACCTCTACAATCAAGATCACTCATTCAAAGAGTAAACCACTGTGCAAAACTCAACCCCTAGCATTAGCATAGAACATGACATAGAAAGATAAGCTATTTAAATTACTATTATTTTGTGGCTTGATTTATTTCGAAATTAGAGATAAAACCTTAATAAAGTTGTACATGCACGGATGCACCTCCGAGTAGTAGTGGCATCTTTTGAGATATGATGAAAGTTAGCACTTTACTACCTTTAAATGCAAATGGAGAATGCAGGCCTCGAAACCAGCAGTAGCGATCCAAATTCCCACTACGGTTAGCAGTTCCCGAAACGACGTCCTGGCTTCGGAACCCCCGTACGTGCTCCTGTTAAATCGACCGCGCTCCATCGAGCGAACGCAAAGTCTTCTCGACTGCTTCCTCACACGAATGGCAGCCGGGTCGTCTTCCAGCGCCGGCCTCGTCGCCGTCGTCGACGACTTCTACATCTCCGTCCTCGCCCACGGGCGAAATGACGACGGCCATGCCGGAGACGACGAGCTCTTCCCCATATCCGACGAGAAGTACGCCGCGGAGCTCCAGCTCCAGGAAGTGATCATGTCCTCCTCCGCCGTCGCGACCACGGCGGAATCGTCCGCCGCGGCCTCGCCACGCCTCTGCATCACAGCCGCCGCCGCCGCAGCACCAGCAGCGTCCGTTCATGGAAAAGGTGAGTGCTCCTACGCCTCGTCATCATCGTCCCACCCATCCCCGCCCCTCGCCGTCGCCTCCGCCGCCGCGACGCTCGTCTTCTGCAAGATCTGCATGGACGCGGTGTCTTCCACGGACGCTCACCGCGCCAGCCGCGGCTGCGCGCACGCCTTCTGCGGCGGGTGCCTATCGCGCTACGTCGGCGGCAAGATCCAGGACCGGATCGCCGACGTGAGGTGCCCGGAGGAGCGGTGCGCCGCCGCGCTCGACACGGAGCTCTGCCAGGGCATCCTCCCACGGGAGGTCTTCGAGCGGTGGGGCGCCGCGCTGTGCGAGTCCATGATGATGGGTGCCAACACCACCCACTGCCCCTACAAGGACTGCTCGGCGACGATGCTGGTGGACGACGACGTCGGCGATGTCGGTGTCGGCGGCGTCGCGGAGTCGGAGTGCCCGAGCTGCTGGAGGCTCTTCTGCGCGCGGTGCGGCGTGGCGCCGTGGCACGCCGGGGTGACCTGCGCCGAGTACGAGAGGCTCGGGAAGGGGGATAGGGGAAAGGAGGACCTGATGCTGGTCGAGATGGCCAAAGGGAGAAGATGGAAGCGGTGCCCTAAATGCCAGTACTTCGTGGAGAAGAGCGATGGCTGCCTGCACATTACTTGCAGGTGCGTGGTGTTCTTACTCTTGCTGTTTGTTTGCTGCATGGATGATTGTTTCTGATGTCGTAAATGTCGTGCTTGAAATGTTGAGGGCTCTGCTTTGCAATTTTTTTTCAATCATGGGTAACGGCTGAATTAAGCCGTTCTTGCATCCAATATATGCTGTCACTGGCAAATCTTTAGGGTGATTTTTTTCGTTGAAAAATTAATGGGTATGAGCTTTTGCAGGTGTGGCTTCGAATTTTGCTATGGATGTGGTGGCCAGTGGGGGATAACTCATTCTAGTTGCAGTACCGCGTGAGATGTGTGATGGAACCAAGAGAAAATCTAGTATTCTGAATTCTGATGAACTAAAAATTGTCTTCTTCAGCATAGTTTGTATCATCTCTCAAGTATCTGCAGACTGATAATTTCTAAAGATAAATGTCGTGAAGTGCCAAGATGCCATGTTTCATCTAGTACAAATAAACCTGATTGTAGTGCTCAAGGATCCACTTTCTTTTCCACATTTCTTTCATTTTTCTTTTTGAAGTATATTTTCAACCTTGATGTTCTTCTGATTTTCACAATACAATGCAACTACAAAACCATAGTCTATGTCATCGATTGTTGAAACAGGACACACTATCCCAAAATTAATTCAACGCGGTTTGCTATGATCTGCACCGCAAACTTGCTCATCTATCTTAAAAAACACGATTGTTCTTATATACCAGACAGTATATTTGCAGACGATGGCATGAATATCATCTCTACACTAGGGACGATCGCTAACGTCCATACATATAGTCGCAAGCCACTTTCAAGTGGCTAGTGTGAATTGTGAAATCAATTTTCAGATGTTCCATATGATCTCTCTGTCCAGTGTACAAATTGGGGAAATCAGTTATGTTTCGCATTGGATGGGTGTGGCTGATTCATTTTATTCGCTCTGGACTGCACTTCAAAATTTAACATCGAACAACTTCTATCATACCGTTTGTTTAAAAAAACCATTTTTTTTACACCGTCCATGGAGACTTTTTCCTAGTAAGACCCTATTTTCCATCAACTAAACTTTAGCTGATGTACCTGTGGTCATCCAGCTAGTTAGGGTAGGTAAGACTTTGAGTAAGGTGCACCAACTGTTCTTGAATTTGTCATGATTTATTAATGTGTCATCCTGGTCCCTGAACTTGTAAAATGCATATTTGGCTCCCTAAATCTAGCTTCAAGTATCATCTTGTTCCCGGAACTTATAACATACAAATTTCACTCCCTAAACTTGTCTTTGGGTGTCATTTTGGTCCCTAAATAATAATTATATATTTGATAACCCCCAAATTGGACTTTGGATGCACAACATCTAGCTGCATGGTTTAATTTAACCATCAGTATTTAAAAATTATTAATACAAGCTGAATTTATTATATTCCCACGAGAAAAAAATCATAAAAATCTCTTCGATCAAATTATTTACCAAATTATCTCCATATATACCCATGGCCACCCACTGTAATTGTGTAAAAGTGCCATCATCATTGTGGCAACATCAAAGCAATTATGCACATTTTACATGTTTGGGGACTATGATGATATCCGAAACTAAGTTTAGAAAGCTAAATAGGTGACCTGGATGAATCCAAAGCTAAGTTTATAGAGCTAAATCTACGTTGACTTCAGCTGAAGTTTTAGCTAAGAATCCAATTCTCAGTTAAATTTTAGCAGCTAAAATCTAGTTCGGTGGATTCAAATGTGACCTGAACCTTGATCAACAAGCAAATTACAAGTAGAAAAACTATTATTAATTTATTATAATCTATTTCCAACAATGCATGAGGCGCGACATATTTGCGTTTTTGGCTCTGTGGTGTGCTCGTCCTATGAAGAAGCACCTCGATCAAATGGAAAAGTAACTAACGAGAGGACTAAATGGAAAAGTATTTGTTAAGCAACCTTCTAAACTGCCCAAGGAGAAATGGAAGAAAAAAAGAGAGAGGACTTGTGAGCGTCGCCTTGTACAACAAAAAAAACTATGGTCACAGATTCAGCATAATAGTACTCGAATGCTAGAAAGATTTTTAGTTCGTTCATTTTGATTTTGGAAAGAAAAAAGATCCCTCATATTAGCCTTTTTTATTTCTCTGCCGCCTCCTCAGTCCTCGGATAACAAAGTAAAGAAAAATATTCGCTTTTTTTGGGAAAAAATAATAATCGCTTCATTTCTTTGAGAAAAAAATCCATAGTATTTGTAGAAAGATATATTGCTCGATATCCATGAGTATTGTTTTCTGGGAAAAATAATACTTGCTTCATTTTTCGGTGCTTGCAGATTTCGGAATAAGGCTTTAATTTCTTTTTTTGGAAAATAATATTTGTTAGATAGATAAGTACATTGCAAGGTAAAAAAATTCCATTTTTTTTATTTCTCCGGCCGTCTCCTCGTGGAAGCTTCAAACTTCCACTAGCTAGGGATAATTGGATAAACCTCCCTTCGAAATCGCAACCGCACGGTCCGCACCCTTGATATTGGGACTCATCATGGCCACGATCCCCATCTCACCCAAAAAAAGGAAACGGCGAGACAGGATTTCACACATGGATTTTCGAAAGGAAAGTGGACGGAAATGCCCCTTCTTAAATCCCAACAAAACCCAAAACTGTTTGACCTCATCTGATCCAAGTCGCGCGGATTCTTCTCCGCTTCTCCCCTCCGCCGCCCACCGGAAAATGGCTGCATCCGCGGGGGCGCGGCGCCGCCGCCGCAACAACCCTTGCAGCATCTGCATGGAGCCCATGGCGCCCTCCGAAGCGCACCGCGGCGGCGCCGCCTGCGACCACGCCTTCTGCCGCGCGTGCCTGTCCGGCCACGTCCGCGCCAAGCTCGAGACCGGCGCCGCCGTGGTGCGGTGCCCCGACCCGTCGTGCGGCGGGGCGCTCGACCCGGAGCTCTGCCGCGCGGCGCTCCCTTCCGAGGTCTTCGAGCGGTGGTGCCGCGTGCTCTGCGAGTCGCTGTTCCTCGGCGCGCGCCGCACCTACTGCCCGTTCCCGGACTGCTCCGAGATGATGGTGGCGGACGACGACGGCGGCGGGGAGAGCGTGACCCAGTGCGAGTGCCAGGTGTGCAGGCGGCTGTTCTGCGCGCGGTGCCACGTGGCGCCGTGGCACGCCGGCGTGACCTGCGACGAGTACCAGCGGCTCGCCGTGGGGGACAGGGGCAGGGAGGACATGTTGCTGCTGGAGATGGCGAAGGGGAACCAGTGGAAGCGGTGCCCCAACTGCCAGTTCGTCGTGGAGAGAGCTTATGGCTGCGAACACATTAAATGCAGGTACCGAGCATGAAAAACGAAATTAGTCTATTTTCCCCCTTGTTTCTTTTATAATAATGCAAAGCCTTATACTACCTCCATTCTAGAACAATGCAACTCAAAGTTTGGATTGAGTCAAATTATTTTAGATTTGATTAAAATTATAAAAAATATTATGAACTTTCGTAACTCTAAACATATGTGATATGCAAATCTAACTATAATTATTCGATATCTAATCAGTAGAATTTTTTGTTTATATTTTTGTCAAAGTTGAGATTGTTTGATTCATTGGAATGCGAGATTTGCATCCTTTTGGAGAGTAATTCTGCCAGATATACAAGTATGCCAACGTTTTCTGTTTAGGATCGAGTCAAATTATAGAAATTATTATTAATCTTCATAACTCTAAATATATGTGATATGCAAATCTAATTATAATTATTCGATATCACAATTATTATTATTTTTTGTATATATTTTTTTCAAAGTTGAGATTGATTGATTCATTAGAATGCTATATTTGCATCCTTTTGGAACGAAAAGAGTAACAATTTTTGCCAAACATACAACTATGCATCCGTTTTCCATTTCGAAATTTGATGGTTATGACACATTTTTCAGGTGTGGCTTTGAGTTTTGCTACAACTGTGGGTCGACTTGGAGCAAGTGCTGTTGCAAAAGTTAGGTCACGTTTAGATCCCGTCAAGTTAAACTTCGATAAAGTTTAGATAATGAGTCTCCTAGCAATCCCTCAAGGTGATATGCCAATTTGTGTTGCCATTCTTTTTGTTGTACGCCCTGGACATAGTGGTGTATTTGGTGGTCTAGTTAGAGTAGAAGATGACGTCAATTACTACTCAACAAGCATTGTTCTCATCGATCCTAGAAATATTAACATCGCTAAGAATTAACAACACTGCACTTTTTGTACTTGTTACATATAAAGAGTTTAAACCAGAATTTTCCCAAATAAGGTTGTAGAAGCTAGAAACTTCTCGCATTGCTAACAATTGTAAAGTAGTCAGGTCAGAAAAGAGTATATAGAGTAGCACACGAATTATTTCATTTTTCTAGACATTATGTTCATTCTACGGTTTGCCTAATACCTAGGACGAGCACTGCCTGTGTCGCAGGCTTAGTAAAAAACAATTGCAATTACGTGATGGCCTAATGCATAAATATCTCGTTTAGCATCATTATCGCCCAGCAGCGACTTCCTTCAGGTCCTCTCAGGTAGGTGTTGTCAAGGAACAAAGACAATGAACAGGCATACTGTATATACAAAAAACACTGTAGCTAAGTCCTGTAAAAGCATGTTCTGTGATAAGTTGGCCGACAGATGTTTGAGCCCGCACATAGCCTCCAGAAAGGTTGCGCCGAGGGGCGCCTATAAAAAAAATAATACTTGGATGTTTTATCCAAGTTAGTGAAACAAGCTCTCTCTATATTTTCTCCTACTTTTTGTTCTGATCTTGTAATCTGAAATTTCCCTTGCTTAATGAAAATGAGGTGTTTGATTAAAAAAATAAATCTCTCATTTACCTAAATAAAAACAATAAATATTTATAAATTAACATCGACCTTGGAAGGAAGCTTGAAAAACCCCCAAACCAGCTCGTTATCAAATCCATCCGCGGAGACGAGGAGGCGATTGGGGAAGGCCTGCTCCGTGAGGTCTCTGACTTCCTTTTGGATAAATGACGTGGCGCAAGGAAGCAAGAGGCATCGCATTCGCCTCCGTTTTTTCAGCGGGCGCGAAGCGATCACAGGATGCCGACGATGCCGGAAACCGGACGGACGGTTACGATTTATACGTGCCCAGGGATGGATTACTACACGGATTAAATGGAAAAGTAGGAGGATCTCACATGGATTTTTTGAACTGGATTTCATGGATTTTCGAAAGGAAAGTGAAAGGTTTTACTTTGGGAACTTCCCGTCGAAGCCCGTATCGAGGGAAAGACGGAAATGCCCCTCCTTAAATCCCAACAAAGCCCAAACTGTTTGGCCGCATCTTCTGATCCAAGTCGCGCGGATTCTTCTGATCTTCTCCACTTCGTCGTCAGTTTCCTGAATGAAACAAAGCTAAGCCGGTGCCCCTTCCTCTCCCCTCCGCCGCCCACCGGAAAATGGCTGCATCCGCGGGGGCCCGGCGCCGCCGCCACAACCCCTGCAGCATCTGCATGGAGCCCATGGCGCCCGCCGAGGCCCACCGCGGCGGCGCCGCCTGCGAGCACGCCTTCTGCCGCGCGTGCCTCTCCGGCCACGTCCGCGCCAAGCTCGAGTCCGGCGGCGGCGGCGGGGGTGGGGCCACGGTGCGGTGCCCCGACGCGTCCTGCGCGGGCACGCTCGACCCGGAGCTCTGCCGCGGGGCGCTCCCCTCCGAGGTATTCGAGCGGTGGTGCCGCGCGCTCTGCGAGTCGCTCTTCCTCGGCGCGCGCCGCACCTACTGCCCGTTCCCGGACTGCTCCGAGATGATGGTGGCGGACGACGACGGCGGCGGGGACTGCGTGACCCAATCCGAGTGCCAGGGGTGCCGCCGTCTCTTCTGCGCGCGCTGCGAGGTGCCGTGGCGCGCCGGCGTGTCCTGCGCGGAGTTCGCGCGGCTCGGCGAGGGGGAGCGCGCGCGGGAGGACCTCCTGCTTGTGGAGGCCGCACGCGAGGGCAACTGGAAGCGCTGCCCGCGCTGCAGGTTCTACGTCGAGAAGTCCAGTGGTTGCCTGCACATTACCTGCAGGTAAAAAAAAATTGCCTCTTTTTTCCATCCACAGTGCGGTAAATTGACCAAACTGATTGTCGTCGCTGTAAATTCGATCTACTTTGGTGTGTCATGTTACATTTTCAAGTTGCTTGATTCAATTGTGCAGATGTGGGTATGAGTTCTGCTATGGATGCTGTAAGCCATGGGCGCTGATACACGACGGCTGTCCTGGGGCATGAAACAGGTGTGGATGATGCTAATTAGTCTATTACTACTGTATTCCGTCTTATGTCCCATTAGATATTATTACTGTACTTGTCTGTCCTCTGATCTGGACTTCTAGAGGATGTTGCGAGGGCCATCTGGCCTTTGTTTGACCTTTTGGCTAGTAATGTGCAGTGGTTGTTTAGTATGTCTTGCTCAGATTTGAGCTAAGTATGTACCACTTTCACTTCTGTGACGTGTTACATGTGTAATCAGATTGTCTGAATAGGACTTGTGCACTTTCAAATTAGCTTTCTTGTTAGTACCGCAATGAGAAATTATTGGTACACAGAAACGCTTCTTTTTTGGTGCCTTGTTGCTGTGCTGTGCAGAACTTTCACCATTTTAGAGATCGTATTTTTGTTTTTTTTTTTCCTTTTGAGCGGAAACAAAGAACTGGAGTTGCCGTAGTGCTATGCCACTGCTGCATATCCCCTACTGTACAAAGACGATGTTTAACTGTCTAATATATTTCTAATTGTTGGTGTAGTCCTGTTTTGTGTATTTGGTTTTGTAATGGACTGAGCAGTAGCCTTCAGTCTTTTGGTTGATTTTTGTTGGTTGGAGAAGGTAACTTGGGTTGTAGACAAACAACTTCATGCATCGACTTAGTCTTGTTTGAATTTGAATCATCCAGCTTTAACTGAATCTATTCAGATTTTGTGTACTAAACTGCTCATGTGCAGAACTACTAAATAGAAACAAAAGCTTGTTGTTTAGTAATTCTCTTAGGTACCTTTCTTATCAGTCAAATCCTGGTTTTATTTCTGTAATTATCCCTGCTGATTGAGAGTTGATGCTTCACAGATAGATTCAATGGTAACTTGTGTGGAATTATCAGCTATTAGTGTGTGATTGTAGGAACAGCTGATGATAATTTCTCTATGTCGGAGGCCATATGTTATTACCTTTATTCTTGGATTTACCATCAACTGAATGTTTATTATTTTAAGATGTCAACTTGTGAAAGATGCTCCCGTGCATATTATGATCTCTCAGTTTCCTTTCATGCTGTTGTGTATACCTTTACCTTTCAGAGGTGCTACTTTGTGCACTGTCACATTGAAAGGTATAGAAATAGAACAGAACACAAATAATATTTCTTCCTAATCTGTGTTCCTTCTTCTAGCACTAGCATCTCGCCTACAAAAGTAGCTAGTCAAATATCACGTTGCTATGTTTGTATTTTGTTCTCACCACACTGCACCGTTCCATTAGCCGTCATACTACCAAAATCTGTATACGTAATCACTATTGCAGCCGACTATCAAAATCCAGATTGTTCATACTCTCTTTTAGCCATTTGATAATATTTTCCTCTTTTACCAATACCTACTTTTTCGTTTTTGGTAATCACTATTGTAGCAGACTACTATTAGCCATTCAGTAATATTTCTCTCTTTTACCAATACCTACCTTTTCGTTTTTGGTAATCGTTACTGCAGCAGACTACCAAAACCAGTATATGTAGAGTAGTGACTCAAAACAAAATTGGTATTGGTAATTTGCCGAGGCACCTCATGTGTCTCAGATCATAGTATTTTGATATTGGTGGTGAGAATCAGTAATCATCATGCTCTATAGTGGGTTCCACTCGCAAATAAATAGATAAATAAATAAATAAATAACTCACCATGACCATGTGTGGCCGGCCCTTCAATGCTGGTAGAATTAAAATGCAGAAAATTATCAAATATAATATGAGCTAGTATTATGCTGTAGTACCTTATAGATACAGTACATTTGTAAATGTTTGATTCTAAATTGCAGATGCGGCTTCGATTCTGCTGTGGCTGCCGTAAACAATGGGATCTTATACATGACGGCGCTCCCTCCAGCATGAAGTAGGTGCAAATGCCGCTGCCACTGTCAGTATGGTTTGTCTGGTCTCTAATGTGAACAGTAATAGTCTGACAGTGCCCTCTGTAGAATTTTGGGGTTAGTTGTCTTGATGAACGTTGTTTACTTACATATGGTTCCAGACGTATGATCCATGCCTTCCTTTTATTTAAGCTAAGCTTTGACACAGTTCTTAAGTTTTGCAACGCATTACAATACGGGTAATTCCCTTCATGGTGACATGAGATATATAGGTTTGTGATCTTTTTTCAGTTTTCTCGGCCGTGCCAAGTGTCAACTGAGCTGATAGACAATTGCTCCTGTATGGCCATGAAACAAGAAAGCAACGCATCAATCGTTCTGTGTGCAGACACGTCGCTTTGAGGCCTGTGGCAATGTGGCATGGAAGTGGTGCTTTTGCCGTTGCAGCCTTGCAGAGCATCTCTAGCAACTACAATTATATATATTTGTTTGTGATTACATGAAAGCATTCAGATGCAGGCCATCATAGTCATGAGTGCATGGACCGTCAGCATGGACCTGCTCGGTCCGTGCCACGTACCTGGCGGATACGATCCACGTTCACGAAGCGGTTGGCGCTTTCACAGGCAGATAGCGCCGCGGGAAAGCGTCGTGGAACTCTTCCGGCACGTGACCCACAAGATCCTCGCGCCAATGTCCCATGCTAGGAGGAGGACGACGACGGCGACTAGCGTAATGCATGAAAGGTCCCCCAACTCCAAGAGGACGCGTTTGCACCTCCCGTGCCGGGACTTGCCTCAGATGCTCCGGGAGTCCGGGACAGTGGAATGCAGGTCCTCTTCCAGGTGTTTTCTTCCTTGGCGTCGTCGTGGGTCATGCATGATCCTCGCCGTTCTGGCGCAGAGGTCCATGAACATATATACCAGCGCGCGCGATAGCTGGTACTCTGGCACCGGCAGCGCGACGCTTGTCCAGAGCACTGTCGCCGCGTCCAAAATCCAAGCATCCCACATGACGAAGGGTCAAGCAGGCCTCGTACAGGCGGGCTTTGGACGAAGGTGACCGCGAAATGGAAAGGTTTTTCTCGGCATGTGCTAGGCTGCTAGCACGTCAGTCAAGCTGTGGGTGGGTTGCCAAATGCCAGCGACGACGGCTGCGAGAGGCAAAGCAAATGTCGGTGCGGTGCAGCGAGCGAGACGTGCTGCCGCTGCCCCTGGTCTTCAATTCGTTTTCTTGCGATGGCCACACGGCCCCGAGCCCACCGCCACAGAAGCGAGGGCCTATCGAGTTGAGAATGGCATCATGGCATGCGGCCTTGTTCCAGCTAGCTGCTTGCAGTTGCAGCTTGCCGTCTTCGTTCGTTCCTCTCTTCAACACGAAATAGCGACAGCAGCAAATCAGTTTTACAACACAGTGCGCGAGTTGACCCCAGTGTTTAGACTGAGAACAATAAGTACTTTTGTGATGAATAGTGCACTGGGAAGCGTGTTCTATAAGTGGGGTGAATAGGAAAAACTTGTTGGAGAAGTAATCAGCCTGGCCGTGCCCCCAGCAATGGCAGAATGGAATGCACCTACAATAGTGGTACTGTAGGCCGGCCGGTAGCAGTTCTTCGCTGCACACCGTTGCGTATCGATCATTGTACTAGATTGTAGGCTCGTAGGATATCTACACAAATACTCTAGTGCATGTGCATATCGAGCAGGACATGCACATGACTTGCCCTCAAAGGCCTGAACGGTGAATGTCACGGAAATTTTACAGGTTTCAAAATCTACCTTGCCCTGCCATTTCGAGCTCACCCGTGACTGCACGTCTGCACCACCACAGGACAGGAGCGCGTACGCACGCCGCCCCCTGGCGCCCGCGCGCACGTACAAACAAGCCAAGCCAGTGGACCGGAGTCCACACACGCCGTGGCCCACGCCCGTGTCGGCCCATCCATCCATCCATCCTCATCCACTCCATCTCCTCTCCTCCTCTCTCCCCTAAGACCTCAGTCCGGCCACATCCACGGCCGCGCCGCGTCACCGGCTAGCCCACCGTCCTCCCCGTCCCTGCCTCCTCCCAGCACACCACCACCGCATCTAGCCTGGCCTTCTTTACCCAAGGTATCAGCAGCGAGGCAGGCGCATCGGCTTTCCACTTCCCCCACTCCGCGCCGCTCTCCAATCCGCCGCCCTCCCGATCCGGCATTGCGCGATGTCGCTGCTGATGCGGCCGCGCTGCTTCTACTACCCCATCCTCCTCCTCTTGCTGGTGGCAGCCGCTGCCGCGGACGCCGGCGGTAGGGGAGCGGAGCGGACGTACATCGTGCGGGTGGACGACGACGCGAAGCCGTCGGTGTACCCGACCCATGCGCACTGGTACGAGGCAGCGGTGATGTCGGCGTCAGCAGCTTCCGACGACGGCGGCGCGGGGTGGCCGGAAGGGGGGCCCTTGATCCACACCTACTCCGCCGCCTTCCACGGCTTCTCCGCGCGGATGACCCCCTCCGCCGCGGCGGCGCTCGCCTCCGCCCCCGGGGTGGCGACCGTACTCCCCGAGCGCGTGCGCCGCCTCGCCACCACCCGCTCGCCGCGGTTCCTGGGTCTCCTCTCCTCCCCGCCCTCCGCGCTGCTCGCCGACTCCGACTTCGGCGCCGACCTCGTCATCGCCATCGTCGACACCGGCATCTCCCCATCCCACCACAGCTTCCACGACCGCGGGCTGGGCCCCGTCCCCAGCCGGTGGCGCGGGGTCTGCGCGTCGGGGCCCTCGTTCCCGCCCACCTCCTGCAACCGCAAGCTCGTCGGCGCGAGGTTCTTCTCGAAAGGGTACGAGGCCACCTCGGGGCGGATGAACGAGTCGGCCGAGGTCAGGTCGCCGCTCGACACCGACGGGCACGGGACGCACACGGCGTCCATCGCCGCCGGGAGGTACGTGTTCCCGGCGTCCACGCTTGGGTACGCACGCGGGGTGGCTGCTGGGATGGCGCCCAAGGCGCGCCTCGCCGCGTACAAGGTGTGCTGGGTCGGAGGGTGCTTCGACTCCGACATCCTCGCCGCCTTCGACGCCGCCGTCGCGGACGGCGTCGACGTCGTCTCCCTCAGCGTCGGAGGCGTCGTCGTGCCGTACTACCTCGATGCCATTGCTATTGGGGCGTTCGGCGCCACTGAGGCTGGGATCGTCGTGTCGGCTTCGGCTGGTAATGGCGGGCCCGGTGGGCTCACAGTCACCAATGTGGCGCCATGGATGGCCACTGTTGGGGCTGGGTCCATGGACCGCGCGTTCCCGGCCAATGTAAAGCTCGGCGACGGCCAGGTGCTCGACGGCGTCAGCGTGTACGGGGGCCCCGCGCTGGAGTCCGGCAAGATGTACGAGCTGGTGTACGCCGGGGCGAGCGCCGGCGGCGGCGGCGGGGCCTCGTCGTCCGCGTCCGACGGCTACTCGGCGTCGATGTGCCTGGACGGGTCGCTGGACCCTTCCGCTGTACGAGGCAAGATCGTGGTGTGCGACCGCGGCGTGAACTCGCGCGCCGCCAAGGGCGATGTGGTCCACCGCGCCGGGGCGGTTGGGATGGTGCTGGCCAACGGGGCGTTCGACGGCGAGGGTCTCGTCGCCGACTGCCACGTCCTGCCTGCGACCGCGGTCGGCGCGGCCGCCGGCGAGAAGCTCCGTAAGTACATTGCGTCATCCACTAAGCAGAGGCCAGCCACGGGCACCATCGTGTTCGAAGGCACCCACCTCGGCGTGCACCCGGCGCCGTTCGTGGCCGCGTTCTCGGCGCGGGGACCGAACCCACAGTCGCCGGAGATACTCAAGCCGGACCTGATCGCCCCCGGCCTGAACATCCTCGCCGCGTGGCCGAGCGGTGTCGGGCCGGCCGGCATTCCGTCGGACACGCGGCGAACAGAGTTCAACATCCTCTCGGGCACATCCATGGCCTGCCCGCACGTGTCCGGCCTCGCCGCGCTGCTCAAGGCCGCGCACCCGACATGGAGCCCGGCGGCGATCAAGTCGGCACTGATGACCACCGCGTACGTGAGGGACAACAGCAACGGCACGATGGTGGACGAGTCGACGGGCGCGGTGGCCGGCGCGTTCGACTTCGGCGCCGGGCACGTCGACCCGATGCGCGCCATGGACCCTGGGCTCGTGTACGACATCGCACCGGGGGACTACGTCAACTTCCTCTGCAACCTCAACTACACGGAGCAGAACATCCGCGCCATCACGCGGAGCCAGGCGGACTGCCGCGGCGCGCGGCGGGCCGGGCACGCCGGGAACCTCAACTACCCGTCCATGTCCACCACGTTCGTCGCCGCCGCGGAAGACGATGACGCCGGCGCCGTCAGGAGGACGATGAGGACCCACTTCATCAGGAGGGCGACGAACGTCGGCGGTGGGAGGGCGGTGTACCGCGCGTCGATCAGTGCCCCTGAGGGATGTAACGTGACCGTGCAGCCTCAGCAGCTGGCGTTCCGGCGTGACGGGCAGCGGCTGAGCTTCACGGTGCGGGTGGAGGCCACGGTGGCGCCGGGCAAGAGGATGGAGCCAGGGAGCTCGGAGGTGAGGAGCGGGGCGCTGACGTGGAGCGACGGCCGGCACGTCGTCCGGAGCCCGATCGTCGTGACGGTGCAGGCGCCATTGCAGTGAGCCAGTGAGAGTGTGAGACCCCACGACGGAGCGCCCAGGAGCTGGGTGAGCTGATCAGAGCGAAGGGAACACATCCTCGTGTTCTTGAAAGCTATCGCTCCGTGGAAGGACCACGAGTACGTAAGATTTTCGAGTGGTGTTTTAAGGTTGCTGTTAGCTGTAGTATACGCCATGGAAGAAGCTGTATAATTAGTAGTAGTATTCAGCGACGTGAGCTATACGGGAGAGTCTGGAACTCTGGCTCAGAGTTCTCTACTTCTCTGGCCGGCCGTCTTCTCCCCTTGTCACCCTCTTCGCTACGATTTTCTCCTGTTTTCTGAAGCATGGCAGTGTATGGTTTGCAGAGTACAGTAATGGGAGGGTGTATTTCCTTTTCAAGTAGTTTTTGCGTTGCGCGTGCATCTATACGGTATGGTATACCAGAGCAACGGAATGGTCCTCACCTGAGCTCACATGGACGTGTGAAGTGCGAGATGCGATCATGCGAGTGAGATATGAGAGTGCGGGGGCAGTGTGTGTACTTGCAGTGGGATCTGCTGCTTTCAATTCGCTTCGCTGACTCGCCTTTAAAATTTCGCAAGGAGATGGAGGGAAAGTGGGACGAGTGGCCGGGCACTTTGTCAAAAAGCAATGCAAAGCAGTGGCCGTGACACGGTGCCAGTGCTACTGTAGAGATCGTCGAGGAATATGGGACCTCGCTATGTCATTAATAACCAAGAACATGCCGCCATTACAGCAACCTTCAGTGAACAGTTACCCGTTCTTATGGTCGAGAACATTTTTAGAGCGGCTGATACTGCATTTTCGTGCAAAAGACTGAAATCGGATGACTTGATGACTCTCTGCTCTGTGGGGGTGAGACGGTGGTGAGTGTGATGATCAGTTCTTGTCACACAACCGCACCGTGCTAGCAGGGGGTACTACTGCTGACGTGCTAGTAAAAGGCACGTAGTGTTGGTTGACCTGACCTGACCTGACCAGTGAGTAGGCAGTGACCTAGTACGTTGACAACCGGGCCTATGGTTTATGCTACCCCTAACTAATCACTCCCCGCGAGCGACAGAGCGAGACGTGCCCCTGAGCACATGCTGCGCTGCTGGAGTGACTGCGATTCTGAGTGCCGGCACATGGCTTACTAGTACAATACTCGAGTAATTAAGTGCCGCCTATTCATTCTAAATTTTCACTATTCATTCTAATTTTTCCCTATTCCTCCCTCACAAAACACGTTTTCCAACGAATGCTACAGTGTTTTTCTTATGCTACAGTGTTTTTTCCTACGATCTAAACACGCCCTAAGATCATAATATGACGGCAGCTGCTGCTGCCGCTTCGAGTGTTGGTCTGCCTGTCGTTGACTTAGTTTTATCTCCATCGACGACCATGCCGTGCCTGCGCAAACGATCATCTCCACCGGTCGGACAATGTGCCCCCGACACAGTCTGCGTGGCTGGAGTGAGTGACTGCGAGGTTCAGAGCGCCGTACGAACCTTTCATGTTTTAACGGCGCAAAGATCTTGGTAAAAAGTAATTTTTTTTTAATGCGTGTTATGTGAGGGAGATGAATAGGAAAGGTAAAAAAGGAATTTTTGAGGATGCGTGTTCTGTGAGGGGGATGAATAGGAAGTAAAAGGACTTTTACGAACTAAACGGGCCCGAGGTTTTAGGCGCCGTGACCGATGCGAGGCCATGGAGCTCTTTCTTCTGTTCTCGATTTCCTCGAGGGACGCTCGACGTGCCTCTGCCCACGCCCCGCAGCCGCGCCGCGGCATGTGTGCTGCGCCTCCGCCGTGCCATGCCGTGGCACGAGCAGAGCGACGGCACAGCACCGTGGCTTCAGCTTTTTTTTTTTTGGTTATCTGTTGGTTCACGTGCGCGGGCGCGCCACGGCGTTGGCGTCGTCGGGGAGGGGGAGATTCCTTGTCGTGGCACGTCCGACGGCGACTCCGAGACGAACCGGTGTCTGATTCCTCCGTTCCTGCCTGGCTTGGCTGCCTGCTGCCTCACCGTGAAAGTCACTGACAATCGGAATGGTTTGAATCCAAGCGTAATTTGACCGGTTCCATGCCTTAAAGACTCAACCTCATTCCATGAGTCGGAACTCATGAAATATGACTTGTTTCATGAGGCATGCATAGAACTGCCCCAGCTAGAAAATAAAACCCGAGAAATCGAACAAGCCTAGAAGAGGAATAGTGTTGGTTTTGAGGTGGAATTCGAAGGCTCCTCTCACCAATTTGGAAATGTTTTCATAAAAAAAAAACACTTTGGAAAGGCAAGACTACAACATGCAGTTTCGTCCACGGTAAAAAAATAGAATGTTTGTGGGTGAAGATGGATTCCTTTTTTGAACGAGATCAAATTGACTACGGTAATTAAGCCCAATCCACGGCTTCCTAATCCAATACATCTAAACATAACGCATAGGATAAATCCTAAGATTTTTTTGTTATGAAAGGGATTAAATTCCATTAAATTTAAACCCTTTTACAACTAAGATCTCAACATAAAATAAAATTATATTCAAGCACACCACTAAGTCTCTATACATCGTCTTCCTCGCATTCTACGCATCTTCACGAAGCTCCATAGCGACCTTTGAAGTAAACCAGATCTAGATTCAGGAACCACATCCCCAACCAATAGAATACTCCACGGACATGGAAACTGCGAAACAAGCATCATAAGCTCAACCACTATGGGAAGTAAAAGGCATCAAAAGCACATCATCTACATCTTCTAAAGACTGAACCAGACATAAGATTTGAAGCCGATAGTACCACCAACATCAATTTGAAGGGAAGAACCAACGTCGCTAGCAGTAATACTGGCGGTGGGGAAGATAATCCCATAAATGCGAAAAAGATCCAAACCCTCCTCGAGAACTATGCCAACATACCTCAATCTCTTCGGAAAGAGCACGTCATCATCAAAGACCTCGACGCATCCACTGGAAATCCGTATGAAAGAGAAAGCTAGACCGAAAACATCAACCAACCAACCAAATTTAGCCAAATTATTATGGAGAATAGGAAAATAAAAGAAGTAAACCTAAGAAAAACAATTGATTTACTAAAAGGGCAGACCCTCGTATCTTGTCGCCACTGGCAAGGAGGCTAGAGCCAAGGGAAACGGGGGCTGAAGGCAGTGGAGTTGCCCCTCGGGAGCAGGGTGACCGAAACGTCACGTTTCAACCTAAGATATTATTAGAAAAAATACCCACTGCACTATCATACTTCATTATCCAATGCAACTATTTGTTTGGACTTGTGTTTATTGAGTGGATCAAGGATATTAGATTTGGTGACAGATTAGGAAAAACTAATAACCAAGGCAACTCCCAATTTGAGGTCTCATGGCATTTCAATCTCATTAATTACTATGCCAGATAGGACATTCTAGATGAAACTATATACATGCAGATATCAACACTTGATGAGTCTTGAAATTTAATGATATTTGGAACGTATGAAGCCACGCCGTGAAACTATACATTGGAGAGATGATGATGTCAAAGAGTCATGAGCAGGGGTTCATGGGAACCCCCATTTAGAGATTTAGTTGGGGGTGTTTGTTGAAACAGTTTACTATCCGAGTTGTGAACAGGTGTCAAGGTGGTTTAGACAAGTTTGGGCCGCTTGGGAGCGTAACACCCTTTGTCATGTGTGGTGGTTTTTTTATGAGATGGTATTGGTTGTTTTCAACCTCCGTCAGCTTTCGGTTACAATTGCCCTTCTAATCTATTTGTAATAGTCCCTAGGGTCTTTTTGGGGAGAAGTGCTGGAGGCTGGCTCCGAGTGTGAATGCAGCAAGTCAGCACGGGCGCCGCCAGGAAAGTGGCTCACAAGTGTCCTTGGAGGTGGCCCCTTCTCATCCTATGGGGTATCATACTGAGGGCTTCATCAAGACTGCATTCCATTTCGACCTTCTCTCCGCCTGCTTATCAAAGTTGGGCTAGCGAGTGGCAGTGGCCACATGTGTTCCCGCCTGTCATTGGATGTGACACGTCCTGGGCAGGGGTGGTCGTCCCTACCGTTTCCTCCTTAAGCACGCTTCCTTCGTAATCATGTTGTTCTTACATGGAAGGCGCGCCACGGTGGGCCCTACCCTGCTCGTGGCAGGGCGGGGCAGTTTATTACAGTCCCGACGACGCGTTTCCTTCACTGTTAAGGAAGTATTTTTACTGTGGGGAACAGGGTGTCAGTTCTGGCTTCCATTGGATTCTTCTAGAACGTAGGCCAGCCTCTGGCTTCTACTGGGCCATCTTCTGGGCTATGCTAATTACGACCCATTTTCTTTGAAGCTTTCCCTAGCCCAGAGGGTAGCCCTCGGTTGCGCGATGCTAACAAAAGATGGTCATAAAAGCCATTTCATTTTCTTACTGCTTATATGGCTATATTGGAAACACTTACATGAAACTCTTTATTGAGATTAACTTAATAGTATTTAGGCAATTCACACTTTTTTATGAGAATAACGTTTCTATTAGCAAAGTTGTTGTGTCTGAGGTACCATGTGAACCTTTTTGTCTGTAAAGTACCATCCTTTAAACGTTAAATTTGTCGAAACGTGGTTGCTTTCTCTTAAAACGTCCCAATATCTAAAATGCCACTTCAGTACATCTATAGATAACAACCCTCATGCATACTGCCATCTCCTTAAGATAGAAAGAGACTAGCGATATACTAAAACCGAAGCAAATTAAAGTCGAAAATGATGGCATCTAAAGCAAAGTGTGGAAGCAATCAACTCTTCAACAAACCATCACGATGTATGCATGCCCTGCTTTTTAGAATACAAAATATCGTGCAAGCAATACATTTCTTCACAATGTTTTTATTCCCGAAATCACATGTTCCTTAGTCCTTATAGCATATCCCATTGTATCTTGCCAAATCAACTTTGTAGGATTTATATATACGTGTGCCACTACTTCGCCCACCAAACACATTCTTCAAAAGAGTTTCAGGCTATCAAATCGAGTTCCTAGAATGTGTAACGGATTTGTGATTGCCAACTTAAACATCGGGTCTCCGATGCCCAGAATCACAAATAAACCGATTGTAGACATGAGCCTAGAAAAACTCAAGAAAAGAAGATTGAAAACTATGGTAATTTTTGGCAAAGAGGGCATGGAGGATAGATGAGGATGATGAAGACTTTGAAGCTGATTTCCAAGAGTTTATAAAGGAAGAAGATGAGGAGGAGGATAAGAGGCACTACAAGTCTATGGCACTTGTGGGTGTCTTAGAGCCAAAAAGAGAGAACAGTGGAGTCAATTTTCAAAAGAAAGGTAAGGATTTGGTAACTAGGTTTTGTACTTTTATGTGCACCACAAGCATTAAAATAAGTGTTTGTATGAAATTTTCTCCCACGTTTATTTTATTTGAGAGAATCCCATCGTTTATTTTTATATAAAAGTGAATCCTTTGTTTTTATGAGAAAACATAGGATATTTTATACATGTTGATGACAATTTTATCATAGTTGGTGTTTTCCTCACATCTTTCCTTGTTGATTTGTCTAACAAATCACAATAGGGGCGGAGTAGGTGAAGATATTTTTGTTGTTTTCAGTCACAACATGCCACATGGGGAGGGGGGGTAATAATACCACTAGTCTGATCGATATTAGATATGTGTTACTATTTTGGATTGTGGTGGTTCATTTATTTTTCACTTTTGCATGAACTACATTCATTCTAGGTGTTAGTTACTTCCTTATAGCATAAATATCTTTCAAGGTAAAGTTCATGGTGCTCTAGTTTACCTTTCTTCATGCAAAGAACTAACAAGAGGCACCTTATATACATAACATCATTAGTAGAAACTCATAAGAAATTTATGTTCCTATCTATTTAGTTATTGCGTATATTATGGAAATTCTCTTTGTCCACATATGAAATTAACTAACACAATATTGATACTTACTTGTAGATTCCATGGTTGTTCAAAAACCAACCATACTAGGGATGATCCTATTGCAAAACCAAAGCCGAAGCGCAAGAACCCGTACAGGGGCATCCGCCGGCGTCCTTGGGGCAAATGGGCTGCTGAAATCCGTGATCCTAGGAAGGGTGTTCGTGTTTGGTTAGGCACATATAAAACGCCTGAAGATGCCGCAAGGGCGTATGATGCTGAGGCTCGCAAGATTAGAGGAAACAAGGCAAAGGTGAATTTCCCTGATGAGGGGCTAGAAAACATAATGAGTGGTTATACCAAAGCCAACCCTTACCGCAATGCCAACAATGCTTGTTCCAGCAGAGAAGTTTAACACTGATGTTTGGTAAGCCATACAAACAACTCAAATGAGGATTTGTTCTCAGTGGTAAACTTTAGTGGTACCAATACTAGTTCAATGTATGGTGATGGCTCTGGTTTATTCTCTATGAAAATGCCTCATGTGCCATATGAGATCCCAAGGATGGGATTGAGTCCAAACCCAAACGTATTTTCAGTAGGTTCTTTGAGCAGTGGATCGATTAACTTTAGTGGCAACAATGCAAGCTCAATCCATACTGAGGATTTTGGTTTGCTCTCATTGAAAATACCTCATGCCCCTTCTGAGATCCCAAGGATGGATGAATTTCCTAGTGAAACAAATTTCCATTGGTTCCTCAAGCAATGGATTGCCCAATGAGGCTACCAGGAACTTGAGTGCATACTCTTTCTTGCCTTATGCCAACATGCCAATATTCAGTCAACCTACTTTTGTTTGTCCATCAATGATGATAGAAGGAAATGTTTGCACGATGCTTCCTACTTTGAGCAATGCCACATCAAATATCCCCTTTGGCTGGCTGGTGTTAATGTTAGGGAAAATATGGATCAGAAGCCTACCCTCAATGTTGTTGAAAATGAATCCATTCCTTCCCTTTCTCACGGTGATGTTAGTGAGGATGTGGCTGCTGAGATCAATATGTGGAAGTTTTATGACAACATGTTATCCAGGGAAGATTTAAGGATGATAGACCAATTGGTAAGGAATTCAGTACATTGTGTTGTATACTTTTTGTCTTAATTTTTTTTCTCTAAATTAAATACTTATATTCATTTTTGGAATGGTTTTAGGTTGAGGATGGATGACAAGGAGGGACGGGTCACATAAGGCATGTTTGTGGTATAATCTATTTTCAAATAAGCACAACTATTATTTTCCTACCTTTTAATGTGCATCGGTTTGTTTTCATTTTCATCTATGGTTGTAACTCCAGCACTGGTTGTGGAATCTAATGGGTTGTATGCGTATTGTAATCGCTATGGTTTTCATGTCGTACCTAAGACATAATTTATTGTAAGTTAAATATGTTGGTGTGATTTTATTGTTGTATCGAGAGCCGATGAATGTGTTCGGTGATGCCATGTTAGTTTATATGTCCATATTTTCCAACAATATATTCTACGCTTTGCTATTTTTGGCAATAGTTTTACTATCCAATGTTTCAGTCAGAAAAATCTAGATGATCTAGGAGCTCCTTTATGTCTTTCGAAAGATGTTTAAGGATTAAGGATTGTTAATTTAAAAATTATCTTGGTCCGCCTTACCTACGGACGTGCAATATTTTCTTACACTTCATTTAACAACATGTAAACTTTGTGTCAACATTTTAATAGGCTAATTCAACCGGGTGAGATAAGTGTTTATTTCCTCCTAGCTCACCACGTTGGGCCGCACCTCCAAGTCATTATTAGCCATCTCTCTCTCTCTCTTTTTTGTTGAGCAACACCATCTCTCTCTATTTTACTACATGGTGGAACTTTTTTTTTTATTGAAAGGAACCTCGCGGGATCAGTTAGTATTCCTGGCATGGTTAATCGCTGGGCCGTGTGCTCGAGGGAAACGGGGCGTGAGCTTTGGGCTATGTATGTACTACAGTACTATGTTGGTGGGCTGGAAACTCCTCATGCCGCGCGGATTGTGTGGCCGCATCGATCGAATCGAAACAAGCCGGAGCAATCGAAAGCGGCAATGGCCCCGCCGCGGGTCACTGATCCTGTGTGCGCGCCGGTTTGCAAACTAGGCTCGCGGGCACGCGACGTGCACGGACGCACACCACCACATACACACACGCCACGCCGCACCCGTGCGCTGCGCGGCTGGACAAACAGTACAGAGACCATGCAGCGACATGGTGCTACCAGACAGGGTAGAACAGCTGGTGAACACCAGTGAACAGTCGCGCACGCTGTTTTTTTGCTCCAAAACGGAGGGGGCTTCTCCAGAAGGGGAACTGAAGAAGAACACACGCACGCACATGTGCTAGCGCGCGGCGCCCACCAAGCAGGCGTGCACAGCACAGGATATATCAGCACACGCCTAGCTAGCTAGTAGAATAGGAGTGAGTGAGTGAGTGACAGGTCAGGGCAAGTACGCGTCCGGCGCACGAGGCTAGCCGTGCACGCATTTGCTCGATCTTGGCACGTGCGACGACGCGCCATGCGCCGCCAGCACTTCACTGGCGGTGTTCGCTTGGCTCGCTCCGTCTTGCCCGAGTGCCGGTGCTCCTTTCTGTTAGCTCCGCCAGGCGCCCAGGACGCCACCGTGACCTGAACTCCTTGTTTTCCCGTGGCGTACGGGGCGAGCTCGCGTGCACGGACACCCGGGCTCGGCTTGGGTGTGGGGTGCCCTGCGTGATCATGGATGCCCAACAGACACGGTGTCGCTAGCGTGCCACTTGCGTTGTCCGCCGTGCGCCGCCATCGGATGGGCGTGCGCATGGGCTGGACCTTGGACAAATGGACGGTTCCTCCTGTAAAGGACGCGCGGCGTATCGGCGTGTGTACAGAGAGGGGGCAAGATCTGGGCCTACATCGGCGTGTACAGGGCTTGGGAACGTCCATGCAAGTTTGGTTTTGCAACCGTGCCCTGAGCAGGCCATCAGACAGGTCGATGAACCAAATTGCCAGCGTCGTGAGGGAAGCACGCGATCCTGGCAGCCATTGCATGCGAGCACGCCTGCAACTGTAGACACCACATATTCTCTGAAGCCAAGTATAGAATTACGATCAGAAAGAAATGACCAAAATGGCTATAGTTTAGTAGATTGATGAAGTGAGCGCCAAATAATTGTAGTGGTTCTGATCTAACCCATACATGCGGCCGGCAATGCTTAGTTTAAAAACGATGGAGAGAGACCTCAAATTAACGGCATGCCAACACGACAAACATGGGGCCGTGCAGCTATCTGCCCTGCTGCTGCAGCTTCGTTCGTCGTCATCGATTCCTCCTATAGCCTGAACATTTTCTATCACACAATTGGCTAGGGATGAATTTGAAATGACGGAAATAGATGCACTACATTTCCCTACATACTCTAGTACAGTTAGCATTATTATTTTCTTCCCTCTCTCTCTCTACTATAAAGAACATTGAGACGTGTTGGGGCGTCAGGATTTGGTGACCGTCGACACCCTCCCCATGATTGGCAACGTTGATGCGTGTCTTCATAAGCAAGTCCCTACTGCCCAATTGAGAAATAGCACGAGGGAATTACCTAGCATTTGACGAAACTAATTGTCATTAAACCACTCTTCCATTCTTGGATTAGGCGTTGTGCTGCCTAGGCCTCGAGCTCTAGCTAGTAGGCTACCATGCACTGGAATTTGACCTCAAGCTAGCATAAAAATTAAAAATTTTGGGATGGAAAGTTAATTAGAGAAGAATCTGAAAGGGCACTGTGGATGCCTCTGCAAATCATACACAAGAATGGAGAATGACCCACAAAATTAATAGCAAGGCGTATGCAGATGGAGTGCTGCCCTTTTAGCTTTGTTGCTTCTTTGGCCAATTTGCAATATATCTTGTGGCTGGCCCCTTGATTCTTGCAAGGCTAAGGGGGGCACCAAATGATTGGCAGTAGTTGCTCTGATTGAAAACTATCTAAACTTCGATAGAAAAATAAAAAAACTATACAAACTAATTAATGCACAGTCAAGTAATTAGGTCCTGTGTGGCTTGTACAAACCTATGAATTATAAATCGGTGCCTCGCGCTTCTAAGTGCAAGAAAAGGCCGTGGGTTGGTCTTGGTCCTCCAAAAGGAATATGAAATCTATTTGGACCTTGTAGTTTAGAGCTGTATTTTAAATTTGAGTTGAACTTGAGATGGTTAGAGAACCAACCACCACACACTGTGCTTTGCTGGTCTAAGGACAGAAGGGTGCAAAAGCAAAGCACCATCGACAAACACAAACCTAAGCTAGTACTAAATCGTGTGTTCAAAACTTCAAATGCAATAATGTCACAGCGTAGTATTTAGTGGTATCCAAACCCGAAAATCAATCAGAAGGTATTCTCCAAAAAAAAAATCAATCAGGAGGATTGACACGGCGTGCAACACGCAATCTAAAACACCTTAATTGGCGCAATCTCTCGCACGACTGACTAACGACGACGTTGGGACAGATGCATGTATCGTCCATCGTTTCATGCTCGTTAATTTCAGATGAGGGGAGACTTTTCTCTTAACAAAAAATACCTCAGTTATCTCTTATCTGGTCGATCAGCACCGGAAAGACATCGAGGGAACTACGGGGTAGAATTTTTGGCGCCATGTATGATGTACCGGCAATCGGCAAGCAGTGCACAATAAGGTCCGGAACATACGTTCCTGAAAAAACATTTTCTTGCTTTTTTATTCAGTTAATGCTTCTCGTGGAGTATCATGGAATATGTCACGTCAAAGCCAATGCTTCGCTGATTGTTCCAATCGAAACCCAATCCAGTCGGCAGTCGGCTACGAACCCAACCGGTCACCTGTGCTATACTATGTATTTTTTCCGTTTCAAATTGCAGTTCATTTGATTTTTTTTCTCAAGGTTTTACCACTCCTCATATCCCAAAAAATTATGCCAAATTCATTTTTATTATGACTTACTTTATTAATTAAAATTCTTCAAGAATACGCTTAAATTTGGTACTATGTTTGCACAAACTTGTTGAATAAAGACAAGCAATCAATAGTTAGGATACATACAAGCGTCAAATGTCACAGATTGACATTCGAAATGTGATGGTTCAACAAAAGTACTTCTGCCAATTGCGAATGAGTCATAAATTATTTAGAATAGAATCATTAAAATGTATTATTGGACTTTATGTGGATTGGTGTTGATGTACAACGTGCCTACAAATAACCTGTACATGTTTTCGGTTGGAGTTCAATATATGAAATCCAGACACCCCAAAATTTATATTATTAGTCTATTATCTCTATCTCAAAATACTAGTAAGCCCAGCCGTTTATGTGCTACAATCTTGAAAAAACCAAAAGGAATAGTATTTTGGGAGACCGGAGAAAAGTATGTCACATTTTAATAAACTCGGTTAACTGACATGCAAGGGGCAGTGAAATATTTTGGCGCCACCCTAATATGTTTTTACCAAAATTATAATTATATTATTTATTAAACAGAGGGAGTAGCCAGGAACAATTGTCTACCTCTGTTTCCTTCGTGTCTTTTTGTTTCTTTCAGATAATGTTGTTTCACTCTGAAATAAATACAGAAAATTGCATCCTTTCATGTATATTGCTCCACTCCTTCGTCTTGTTTGTGAACACGTACTCTAAGTACATAACAAGAATAAAAGGAAAA
>JACEFO010000441.1:0-15936 GCA_015342445.1 Digitaria exilis | reverse complement strand
TTTTCTGTTTCTCAAAGTCATTTTCTTTTCTTTCTTTCCAACTGCGCTCTCAGTTGTTGTAAACAATTACCGATGTCATTGCAAATTGGAAGGATTTCCAGGTCACAACATCAGGCAGCGACGACCTTTAACACATGGCGTCTGTAGCTAGGGAACAACGATCCATAATGGTATAACTGTTTGCAATATTTTTTTTTAAAAAAATGTAATATGTGCACACAACTATTTCTAAGCGACATATCCAAAGCAATCGAGAAGTAATAACGAGATGCTACACTTTAGTGGAGTTAATAGATATAAATTGAGAATAGTAGGGAGTTTTATTCCATTTGAATCTTATTATCTAAAACTTCTTAATATCTTGAACAATCTAAACAATTTGAACTAAACAAATCAACTATAAAGTTTTCTTAATCTCATTTCAATATATTATTCAGACAAAGTTGTCTCCTCAATCCAATTGCGAATGATTTTTTTTTTAAAATTTCTTTTTTTCTCAATTTTTTTTTGAAATTTTGTTAAAACATATAACTTTCAAATTAGAACATAGGAATTTTTTTATATTGGCTCATAATTAGAGCTGCCATAGATAAATCGAGACTATGTGAGCGGCTTTTGCTTGTTAGGAACTGTGATTGACACTGTTCATGCTGGAGCATAACACACTGCCCAGCAGATCATCTTTTACCTTTTTGTAAAAAAACAAATGCAGTCCAGGGCCTTTGAGAGGGTACACAGCAGCAGAGGAACAGTTGGCACAATGTGACCGGTGAGAACAGATTTTAAAACTTAAAATGTTCGGATCGGAAGCCTTGATGTTACATGCATATGCAGCACAGCAGGCGGCCGTCACATATGCAAATGCTAGTCAAGAATATTTGCACAGCATCTTAAGTCAAGCGTCTCATATCATTGCAGCAGCATGTACCGGCCACACATATGCCTAGTTCACCAATAATATTCAAAGATAATGCAGGAAAAATCATTTTTGTTTATCAAACAACAAACAATCTAGATTACTGATCGATGACAGTGACAGACATGTGCAATGGAGTTGGTCGAGTGTCCCATTCCGGCGAATTCATTCCAATGGTCTTAACAATTCAAACTTCGGCGAGATACCCTGTTGCTTACTCGCACATGTTGGATCAAACGAACAAACGGGTTAGGCTAGCATGTTTAGGCAAAGATTCTCTGTTTGATGTTTGATCCGCCGGAGCGAGCTAGGGGATTTGATCCGGACGCGCTCTGCCTTTGTACCGTAGCTAGTGTAGATCGGCGTAGGATGACCATGGAAGAATCATATCGTTCGGAAGATTTGAGTGGTCCTCATCGGCGAATCCTGCCAAATGATTTGTAACTGGTACAGAATCAAGTAAAAAAAAATTAAAATTCATCTATCGTTCTTACCAAATTTCTGCAATTTTACGGTGATCTGAGACTGAGCCTGGAGCCTGGTGGGCTGCCTGCTTTTTTAGAAAGCTTATGTCGAGCGATTGAGGCTTTTCTCTATAGTCAAGTTGTGTTTTTCTCTTTTTTTTATTTGGCTTAGGCTTTTAAACTGTACTTTGCTCCTCTGCTCTATTAATATATGAACGGTAGAACTCCTGCCAGTCTCGTTTCAAAAAAAAAAAAAAAAAAACGGTGATCTGAGACTGAGAGTTTGCACATGTATAACATGTGTATACCAGTGGGCTCCCGACTGGCCTTTGATGACACCGATTGGAATTTGGAACGAGCAATGCAGCTACCATGCTCTGAAGTGACATTTCCATGATACCAAGCACGTTGAAACAGTGATAGGATTCAAGGAAATGAGTTTTCATGGCCCTACGTACTGGCACTGTTCCAGCAGCCCCCTTATCGTGAACAGCATGCCGATACACATCTCACTGAATTTATCTGCACTGACATGATCCTACAGCTTGAGCTGAGAGCCAAAGAAAACTGATCTCCTACGTTTTGATTTCTGAAATCTGAACAAGTAACACTCTGACGTTAACAAGAATGAAACAGTGGCATCTTTCTCGCCTCTACGTCCGAGATCACACAAATTAAGGTGCTTATTAGATTGCGTCCTACATTACACAACGTGTGCAAATGCTATGTGCGGAACGACAGAGGTGGAAAATATTTTCATTTTCTAAAAAATATACACGACGTGTCAAAATCTCCAGAATAATTTTGGTCCTTGGTTGTACTGCTCCTGAATAATACACATTTGAAGTCAAAGTCAAGTAGGTTCTGATCGCCACCACACGTCGCTTTTTGCATCAATCTGTCCCTGCGGCCGCATGCATGGTAGTAGTTGGCTCTCTAACATCTCAAATCAAGTTTAAACAACTTCTAAGGTCCAAAGCCAAATAGATTTCATACTCTTTTCTAGAGGACCAACTGCCATTTATTTTTATTTTCTCTTGCAAGGACTACTGCGAGACACCAATACGATTCAGAGGTGTGCACCAAAGCGCAAATGAAATAAAAATAATTTCGCCAACCAAAGGGTATTGAGAAGAAACCAACAAGTAGCTTACTCGAGTGCACGCATTGGATGAGTCTACTTTAATCAGAGCAACAGCTGCTGCTAATCATTTATGTCCCTTTTCCTTGTAAGAATCAAGGGAGCCAGCAGCAGCAAGCAGCCACATGAGTGGACACAGGAAGCAACAAAAAAAAAGGCACCGGTCGAGTAAGATTTATCTTACTCTGTGGTCTTCCATTCTGATCTGTGACCAATAGTTTGCAGAGACATTCAACAGTAGCCTTTTAGACTGCTGATTCGTCTACTAATCTAAGGTCAGAAGAAGTTAGCAAACAGTACAAAAAAAACTTGGAACAGAAGTGTGGTTATATTAACAAAGATAATACACTTGGTTCGTCAAATCAAATGTAATGTATTCGCTCATGTTTGTCAACAAGCAGAAGGGCCTCCAAATTCGCATGAGTGACCCGCACCAACGCTATTCAACGCACCAAACTGCTAATGTACATCAACCACTCCTAAGATATTCTGTTTAAAAAAAGAGATGATGCATTAGCTGTTGGTATTGGTAGTAAGGAACACTCTCAGGGCACATTGTGACGTTTTAAAAATCTCATCCCGAGCCCATCGGTGATTTTAAAAATCACTCACGGCGGCAGCCCGTTTTTCTTTAGCAGCAGCAGGAGGAATCGATCGGCGACGAAGAATCAAAAGCTAGTACTGAGTACACGCCCCATGTCGTGTTCCGTATCGCCAATTAATCCAACCTCCGTCGGTTTAAAAAATTATCTGATCGCGGGTTCGTTGGCTGCTAATCGATTCGACCACTGCTGGGGGCAGAGAATCAGAGATGGAAACGTCAGAGAGGAAGATGATGGGCATCAGTGACTAGTTTCTTGTGCATGTCGTCATACTTGCAATGCGCAGATGGCTCGTCACGGCGACTCGGCAGCGGCGCTCCATCCGCGTCTCCACACTATTTGCCGCCAACGGCTCCAGGGATGAGAGGGGGTGCGTGGTTGCCAAAGCGAGGAAGAGAGTTGCCATTGTCGGACTTTGTAGAGGGGCAAACCTAGAGGCTTTTCATGGTACCCATTCCCCTCGGGCAGCAACAAGAATAAATATGTGCTACGACTACTGCAAAATCACCAGTGCTAAACTAAGACATGCATATTCAATTTGGTAGTCGAGCTTGGCTAGTTAACTGTCCCCCAAATTGCTACGTATTTTATTTCTTTGTTTGGGCTTCTCCAAGCCGCTTTAATTACTCGTGGCAAGCATAAAAGGAAACCCAAAGCCCTTCTTGGAGAGCTTTCGGTTAAGTCCAAAAAAAATTCCAAGCATCCGTAAGTTTTTTTTCAATTAATATAACCTTGCTATGTAGATACATTACTCCCAAAGTTTTTAGGTTTTCCAGAATCAAAGGAAAGATTACAATATACTCCCTTTGTCAAGAAAAGAATGCAATTCTCATATCTCGAGAAGTCAATCTATCTCAACTTTGACCAAATATATATCAACGAATTTATACTATTTGTGATGTCAATAATCTTGATTAAGTTTATCATGACATATTTTCACGTCACATGTATTTAGTATTGTAAAAGTTAATAATATTTTCTATAATCTTAGTGAAACTTAAAAAAGTTTGACTCTCAGTCCAATGCTAAATTGCACTTTCTGGGACGGAGGGAGTAAGCAATAAGCCGCATCTTCAGTATATATATTCGACCCTAATTGAATTCATCAAACAACGCTTTCTGAAATGATCTCCATTCGCCTCCAGGTTGGGTTTTTTTTTTTGTGTCGCGTAGGGAAAAATACGATTCTATCTTCCGCTTCATCAGAAAGAATCTAGAACGGAAGCATTTGAACCTCCGTTGCCTTACCGCTTGGCTATATGCCCTACTTACTAGACCCCAAATTTCACAGGGGTATTCCTCAATTGATTTGTGGTCTGCTGGATAACCAATGCTAACTGTGTACCTAAACTCCACCTTAGTTTTTTATTCAAATGACCGGTGTTCTTGCGGGTGGTTGGAGTTGGAGTCCCAGTAAGATACTAGATTAGTTTAACTCAAATAACGTGTGTGCAAATTCTTTTTGACATTTAGATTTTTGAGTTCTTCATAACACAACCAAACGATCTGCTAGTTCCCAATAAATACTTATATTGAATCATATATATTGGACAGTAAATGTGCATATAAATATCCAGATTGGGGCCAGTAATTTTTGTACCTAGTGAGTTTTCATGTTCTCTAGCCGGCCTTCAACCGCGCCCCAGTGCGCTCCGCTTGCCTACTCCGTGTCCATGCACCGGTTGTTGACGGCCGTGGCTTTGTGGCTACGCCTGCGCCATGTTCAGCCGCTGGCTGTACTGTGGCTACACGCTCCACAACCAAGGGCATGATAACTGCATCGTCCGCTCTTGCCAACTTGTTGCAGGCTGCAATGCCGCGTCGTCTGTTGCCCCTCCCATTCTTGGTCCATGCTGCTTACCGATTTGTTAGACGAGGCATGGAGCGGCCACCAATCACCGTCTAGGGTGTTAGAGCCAGGGAGGAGAGGACCAACTGAGAGAGAAATAGAGAGACACACACAGAGGGAGTCCAAGCAGAGGGAAAAAAAAAATGCCAGCTCGACTGACTTATTTTGTTGGGTATTGGCCTTCGGGCTTTGGGGGAGATACGAAAGTGGAAAATGAAAATTGGACTGCAGCTGCCGGTTGGGCTAGTCGCACGAGATCGTTGCACCATTTGTGTAGGAACGTTGGCTTCAACCTCTAAATCATTCGCAAGACCGTCGTATATCATTGGTTGCCGTCAAAATCTTTTTGGAGGGCTAGCTAATATAGGCTCCAGGGTACCCTGCCAGTAGGGGGGCTTGGGCCCCCTAGATGTGAGAATGGTCGCTGCATTCATCTCTGGGAGGTTTTTGAACGAAATGGCCAGAAGCACCGCGACAGAACTAGTGACATGCAACCCCATGCATTGCTAGGCAGAGCGTGGATGGCAATGATTTCGACCTGGGATGTCACTCCAATTGTGCCAGCGTAGATGCCGTAGCCGATGATGCTGATGACCAATGTCAGCCGTCGGCACACCAAACAGTGTGACTACGGCGATGTGGAGTTGGGAGCTATACCTCCCATGATGACCATCAAGGTTCGTGGAAGAAGAACTTTTTTAATAAGCAACAGGAGCACGACTATGTTACTATTACTAATCGGAGGCTACTTTTGAAGCCTCAGTATAAAAAAATAGAGAAATCCAATAAATTCTTACAAAAATCAGAAAACTCGAGCCATCAATTCGTCAATTCTAATCGTAATAGCCATAGGATCTGTTATCTTTTCTAATAAATTACCCACCTTTTCCATCATAAAAATAGACTAAGTAACCCGTAAACATGTATCCAAATTACCCACCTCTGTCATTACACAAATAATTTAAAGTAACCCCCAATCTTCATTTAAACTGCCCTACCTCTACCATTATAAAAATAATCTGAAGTAACCACCTAATCTTCATAAAGTTACCCACTATGTCATTATAAAAATAATATCAAATAACCCCCTAAATTTGTATTTGAGTAAATTGCACTCACCATACAACAACTTGCATGGTTGTATCACTTTGTTCCAACATGTAACAAAATGTACAAATTGATACACAAACTTATCAGAGATGTGCACATACGGTCACATATACCCCATGGAGATATATTTTCTCAATAAATTTTTTTATGTTATCTCCTATGTCCTATCTTTATTTTTCTTGGTAATAAATAATTCGAAACACCTACGGTTATACATTTTATTCTTGGACGGTTAAACATTATACCACAAAAATAGAATGGAATATCCCTATATTTCAAAGAAGATGAGGCAGTCATAAAGGTAAAAGAAAATTGCGTTAGCTGTGAATGCAACATTTAATAATATATCTTTTATCAAAGGATAGGAAAAATGCATGCATAAAAGCATCCTTGCCACCTGTCACAAGTCACATAGGTAAAATATATCTATAGACATACATATAATGCACACATTTGATAAGTTCGTGTATCCGCTTACAAACTTTGCAACTTGTTGGATTAAAGTGATACAACCATAGAAGTTGTTGTATGGTGGGTGTCCACGGCACATATTATTCATCGATTTTGTCTCAGGCACACGGTAAAAACTTGTTTTTGTCCACCACACACCTTATAAACTTAAAGGCTCCCTCCGTTCGAATATAGCTACATTTAACTTTTTTCAAAGTTAACAATTGTTAGCTTTGACCATGAATTGCTAAAAAAGTACAGAGATTGACAATGTAACAATTATGTCCATAGATTTGTTATGAAACAAACTATTACAACATGTAACTTTTTTACTTAAAATAAACTAGTATATTTTTAGAAATATTATTTCGTGAAAGCTAAAGTATTTGGCTTTGGAAAAACCTAAATGTTGCTATATCCTGGAACGGGGGCAGTAATGGTTCGTGGATGAGAGAACTGGTAAAAATACCATTTTGCCCCCTTTCATTCTCCCCTTTCACGTGTCACCTCCTCCATGCCAGTTATGGCCTATGGCCACCATGCTCTGCAACGGCGCCCCAACTCACTACATGCGCGCCGGGCACAATCGCAAGATGTTGCATACCTACTATCGGTCAGGCGGTCTTTCACCTTTCAGCAACAGGCATCAGCTTGTTCTTCTCGTCAGTGCGTTGCTTGCGCAAACGAGTACAAACATACCCTCATCAAGGTGGCCACTTGGTCTTCACGTTCGTGGACAACTCCATCGATATCTCCTCACTGTTGGAGCTCGGTAGCGACATTGATAGGGTGACGTCTGTGTGCTGGGTCGGGCAAGTAATGCTCCGCATGAAAAAAAAAAGTTATGAAGTTCACTTCAATACAATTCTTTACCTATTTCTAAAGCACGTAATGTTTGTGTCTTTTTTTTCGTACGTCCTGGCAGGTGCGTCCCACCTATCAGTCGGATACGTTTTTTCTTCTTCGTGTGATGTTCGGTTTCCACTTCCACCTAAGTTAACCGAACGTCCGAATCTTAGCATACCAGATCTATCAAACAGGCAACCAACGAAATCAAAGCAAACAGGAAGGAAATCAATGTGGTTTCTCATTCGATGCAGAATCAGGTTGTTCCCTTTCCCCCTCTTTTTTCCGCTTCAGAGCAATCGGCTAGCGTACGTTTTCACGTTGGTCCGATACGTCTCTATGACAGATGGGACCCACCTGTCAGTACGTACGAAAAAAAGACAAAAACTGTACTTGCTTTAGAAATAAGTAAATATATAAAATACTACCCATAATGCGTGTTGCCAACATTAATGCATATAAGAATACAAAATTTCATATTTTTCACATAGCCCAACCAAATGCATATATCAAACACTCATGAAAGTGTGGTACAAAGTGAAAAATTGTTATTAACTAAACTTATCACAACTATTACAATTATATAAGATAAATATTTATCTTTAGAGCACTATTAGAATGTTTTATAGATAAAAAATAGTGTGAGATGGATAATTAAATTATTAATTATTTCTAGCTAGCCCGTGCGGGAGCACGAGTTAATAGGCCTGTGTCATATAAGAAGAGAGAGCAAGAAGACTTTTACATAGTTGTTATTACATATATTTTTTAGATAAAGGAAAGAATCGGCCCTACAAGTGTACACAGCCCATTATTATAAGTTTTGGCACCTCAACTTTATTGTTGATAACACAAAGGAACAACAACCCGAAAGAGAAATTAAAATTGACCCAATATATTATTATGTTTCCATCCTCGACTCGCATGGTCCAAGGCGATGACTTCTAGCATTAAGCTCGCCTTCGGGAACATCTCCTTCAGAACATCATCATGTTGCAGCTGGGACCAAAAGCGCAGCCAATATGTTACCTTGAAAAGAGCCTGCATAAATGATGAATACCTGGATTTGTTAAAAATAATATCATTCCGACATCTCCAAATAGCCCAACATAGTGCAGATGCTCCCACCAAAGTCAGCGATTTAAAAAAATTTTCGTGATTCGTTAACCAATTCCCTAGCATATGGGAGGCTGAAATGGATGGGGTTAACCCGGTCGCATTGAAAACTAATCACCATATCTCCTTAGCATGGTGGCAATAAAAAAGGTGTTGTATCTCATTACAAAAACAACCCTTTTGGCTCGCCTTCCAATTCTTCCTATCTAAATTAACTTTCATTAATGTGATTCCTCTGTTCAGGAGCCACAGGAAGATTTTTATCTTTAGAGGAATTTTCAATCTCCAAATGTCCTTGTTACGATGAGGAATTACATGGTCTAACATATGTAAGTACATAGACCTTACAGAGAAGGTTCTATGAACATGGATGGAATTGTAACATGTGTACAAGCATTGGAATTTATTCTATTCATGTATGTAATCTATGAACATGTATGTCATCTGAGGAAAGTACCTGTTATTTATGGAATTGTTATTTATTTATTATATTTAATTATGAAAGCATGTCTCTTATATCTGCAATATTACAACAATCCAGAGAACCAACTTGTGCAATGGCTTCCAGTTCTGATGTCATTAAGCCTGAAGTGTTCGATGGCGCATGCTTTAAGCGCTGGCAGATCAAGACTCGCATGCGGCTCACTAATCTTAAGTTGTTTTGGGTAGTGGCAGGGGTTGTTCTCGAGGCTGCAGCACCAGATGCTGATGATGTAGCCAAGGCCACTGCCAAAGAGGCTAAGGAGAAGTGGGATGAGGCCAATCAGGCTTGCTTGTCCAGGCTGTTGAACGTCATCTCGAACCGCTTATTTGACATGTACTCCAAGTTTGAATTGTCTAAAGCCCTCTGGACTGAGCTAGAGTCCGAATTATCTGAGGTGGACAATGGCAATGAGTCGTTTACCACTGAGGGCTACCTCAACTACAAGATGGTTGAGGGAAGGTCTGTTATGGAGCAGTTGCAGGAGTTACAGCTCCTTGTACGGTATTTAGTCCAATACAACTGCCTCCTGCCAGACAGCTTTCAGGTGAACACGATACTGGCCAAGCTTCTGCCGTCATGGTGGGACTTTGTGACCGCGCGCCGCCATATGAAGACGCAGCTGACTCTCCCTGAGTTGACTGTGGCTATCAATGTGGAGGAGCGCGCAAGGGCTAGTAACAAGCCAGTCCAGCAGGTTTAGGCTCACATGGTGGAGAAGGGTGCAGGAGGGAAAAGCCAGAAGAAGAAGAAGGGTAACTTCTCTGCACAGAACCAAAACAAGATGCATCCCAAGAAATGAAGAAGAAAAAGGAGGACTTTATTTGCTATGTGTGTGGTCAAAGTGGACACATTGCACGGCGCTGTCGTGACAGAAAGGGCAAAGGTCCTCATCCTCAGCGCAAAGAAGAAAATGTGGTGGTTAATCCCACCCCTGTATGGTATGTACCTCAGGCCTTTATGGCAAGTTCATCAGATGACTGGTGGATTGATTCAGGTGCTACTGTCCATATTTGTGCTGACAGGTCTATGTTTTCTTCTATACAGGGATGCTCCAGCGGGCCAGTCTTGATGGGGAATGGTGTTCCGGCTGCTGTTCGAGGCATAGGACAGGTGTGTCTGAAGATGACTTTAGGCAAGACACTTGTCATGAAAGATGTGCTTTACGTGCCCTCGATGAACTGGAACCTTATTTAAGTGTCGCTGCTGCTACGACAAGGTCTTAAATTAGTGTTTGAGTCTAATAAAGTGATCCTATCCAAATTTGGTGTCTTGTTGGGAAGTCCTATGGGTCAGGCGGTTTGTTCCGTCTTTCAGTCTTGAACAATCATTCTTCTTTTGGATTTAATGTGGTTTGTAATAATTATAGTTACATTAATGATGTTTGGCATTCCCGTTTATGTCATGTTAACTTTGATGCCATTAAGAGATTAAGTGACATGCTTGTAATTCCTGAATACAAGCACGTGAAAGGTTCAAAGTGTGGTATTTGTGTGCAAGCAAAGCAGCCCAGAAAGCCGTTCCATACGGTTGAGGGTAGAAATACTACTACTTTAGAACTAATACACTCGGATGTATGTGAGATGAATGGTATAATCACTAAAGGTGGTAAGCGCTACTTTCTTACTTTGATTGATGATGCATCTAGATATTGTTATATTTATTTGCTTAAAACCAAAGATGAGGCACTAGAACACTTCAAAATATTTAAAGTTGAAGTTGAGAAATAAAATTAAAAGGTTACGGTCTGATAGAGGTTGGAGTTTATCTTTCTAAGATATTTGATGACTATTGTGAAGAGTGTGGTATCATTCATGAGACCACAGCCCCGTACGCGCCTCAGTCTAATGGGGTGGCTGAAAGGAAGAACCGAACGGTGTGTGACTTAGCTAACGCTTTGTTGCAAAGTTCGGGGATGCCTGATGTCTGGTGGGGCGAGGCAGTACTCACTGTGTGCTATGTCTTGAATAGGGTGGCGCCCCGTAATCGCGAGGTGACTCCCTATGAAGGATTTAAAGGAAGGAAACCTGATTTATCTCATCTTCGGACTTGGGGCTGCCTTGCAAAGGTAAATGTGCCGTGCCGAAGAAAAAAAATTGGGACCTAAGACCGTCGACTGTGTCTTTCTGGGTTATGCACATAACAGTGCAGCTTACAGATTTCTAGTGGTCCATTTCGAGACAAGCAAAGTCGTTGTAAATGTCATTATGGAGTCTCGGGATACGACATTCTTTGAGAACATCTGTCTTTTGAAGGAAAAGGAAGTAGTGGCCCCAGATGGTCCAAACAGGACATACTCTCTACCCTCGTCAGTCTATGACCCAATTCCTGATATAGAGTTAAGGAGGAGTAAGAGACAAAGGACTGAAAAGTCTCTGGGAGATGATTATATCACTTATCTAATGGATGAAGAACCACGCACCATCGCCAGAAACCTATGCATCACCTGATGCAGACTACTGGCGAGAGGCTATCCGTAGCGAGATGGATTCCATCACCGCTAACAGAACTTGGGAGCTGTCTGAACTCCCAGCTGGTTGCAAGCCCGTGGGCTGCAAATGGATCTTTAAGAGAAAGAGAAGACCCGATGGTACTATAGAAAAGTACAAGGCACATCTAGTGGCTAAGGGTTTTACTCAGAAAAAGAACGAGGACTACTTTGACACGTATTCCCCTGTGGCTCGACTGCCCACAATTTGAGTGCTTTTAGCACTGGCTGCCGCATATAAATTCCATGTTCATCAAATGGACGTGAAGACAGCTTTCCTAAATGGAGAGCTGGAAGAGGAAATTTATATGCAGCAACCTGAGGGTTTTGTAATAGATGGTCAAGAGGACAAGGTCTGTCGCCTGATTAAGTCTTTATATGGTCTCAACAGGCTTCCAAACAATGGCATGAAAAGTTCGATAATACTTTGACCTCTGCTGGATTTTGTGTAAACGAAGCCGACAAGTGTATGTATTATCGATATGTTGGGGGCAAAGGTGTCATTCTGTGTTTATACGTGGATGACATACTGATATTTGGGACTGATCTAGACATGATCATGGAGACAAAGACATTCCTTTCTAAGAATTCGATACGAAGGACTTAGGTGAAGCTGATGTAATATTAAACATCAAGCTACTAAAAGGTTAAGATGGTATCACTCCGACACAATCTCATTAGGTGGAAAAGCTCTTAACACGTTTTGAGCATATGGACTGCAAGCCAGTTTCCACACCTTATGATCCATCATATAAGCTGTCCAAAATGAGGGCGAGCCTATAGACCAGCTAAAATATTCTCAGATCATCGGATCACTTATGTATCTTGCTGGAGTAACAAGACCAGACATCTCGTTATACGTCCAGACCAGGAGAGAGGCACTGGGTTGCTCTGATAAGAATACTTCGGTATTTGAAGGGTACGATGAATTTTGGTATTAAATATACTGGATATCCATCTGTGTTGGAAGGATTCAGTGATGCAAACTGGATTTCAGACTCAGACGAGATGAAGGCTACAAGTGGCTATGTGTACACTTTAGCTGGTGGGGCCGTGTCATGGAGATCGTCTAAACAGACGATAATCACACGGTCCACCATGGAGGCTGAATTAGTTGCACTTGATTCAGCAGGCATTGGAGGTTGAATGGTTGAGAGACCTGTTGTCAGACCTTCCAATGATAGCAAAGCCGATACCCGCTGTCTTAGTATACTGTGATAATACAGTTGTGACACTTAAAGTGCACAGTAGAAAAGACAACAACAAATCCTCGAGGCATATTAAAAGACGACTTAAGTCGTGTCGGCGTGCAGAGAGACTGGTGTAATGACGATAGATTACATCAAGTCTGAGAGGAATCTTGCAGATCCTTTCACCAAGGGATTGACTCAAAAGCCGATCCAAGCAGCATGTATAGGAATGAGACTCATACCCTGTTAATGGTTTCAACTGTGGATAACTATCCTGTCTGACCGGAGATCCCGAGACGCAGGCTCTAGGAAACGAAGCATTGTGAAACCAAGAGCACTACTCATATTCGAGTCTCATTTGCTGCAGTGCTCTTTCTGTATGGCAGGCTAAGCAATATGCTTTTAATAAACTATGTGGCTTTAAGCAGAAATTGTCCTACATAATTTCCTGAAAAAGTTTACCTATGTAAGCTGACTGTGGGGTCGCAGTCCGTGAGAGTACAGGGTTTCTCTCTAGTGAGCTGTTATGGATACAAAGGGCATGACCGTAAGTCCGTAACGCCCTGCCCATAAGAGAAAAAGATTTGCTGCCTTGTACTATGTGCCTTTTGTTCGAAAATTTCTCACACTAAGGTTTATGGATCAAGGTGTAGTCCTCCGTTTACCTGTGGGTTTTTGGAGATCATCAGGATAGGCTTTGGTTCAGACCTAACAAGTACCTCACCGAATAATAGTATATAAAACAATATGTGGGCTCAATGACATCAAACAGGAAAATAAAAATGAAAAAGGTGGGGATTGTTATCCATTTGGGGGGTTTTCCCTTCAATTAATGGATTAAAAAACGGCGGAGCTGCTGCTGGCCGCACTGGGCCACTACAAGGCCCAAGTGCAACCGAGGCAGACCCAGCAACGAGAGCAGCAAGCAGGAACACCCAGCCGCCAGAGCCAAAGGGATCGGGTCTATCCCTTCCGTCTTCGCTCGCGATGACCGCAGGACGCGGACGTCCGCGTGCGCGGGCTGCTATGCCTGGGTGACGGCCGTAACAGAGCCCGAGCTTCTCGCGGGAGCGTGGGCGCGTGGGCCCTGCTCGAGTGGCTACTGCTCCTCCTCATCACCTACATATGTGGGGAAGTCTCTCTTCCTCTCTATACAGAGTTCTTCCTCCTCTCTCAGATCCACTCGCTGCTCTTCCCTGCACCGCCGTCCCTGGTGGTTGCTGCCACCGTTCTCTGGTGTTGCTTGCCGGAGCTGCTCTCGTGAGTGTTTCTGGTGTAGGGGATTTGGTGCTGGTGCCGTGTACTCGCCTGTTGGTGTCTGTACGGTCGCCGGTTGGTCCTGTTCGTCGTCCACCTCGGCCAGGTGCCTGATCCTGCTGTTGCGCGGCGTACGTCTTTTCTCGGGTCGCTGCCGGTGACGTTCCCCTCGGCATCGACATCGGCTCAGTATCTCCCGTCAACCTCCGCTTCGACGACTACGAGTGAGCGGCGGGAAGTTGGTTTTCTAGGACAGAACCTCGGTTCGCTGAGTTCACCTTCCCACGTAGTTGATCTACGTGCTGTGAGTTACCCGTTGCCCTTTCTCGGTTGTTCAATTATTTATTTGTGCAATCTGCTAGTTTTTATGCTTGGGTGTGATTGCACATTTGTTGGGTGGATTTGATACTCGATGATGATAAGCGGTGTAGTGAGAAATTAGTGTGACAGTTCTATTGATAGGATTGTTCCTTTGTCTAATTTTGATTCTTTCAATCCTGATTATTGGTCTTTCGTGGCCTCTGTTGTGGATGTACTAGTTTTCTGTTTACTAGTTGCAGTCGCAGGAATTACTAAATTACTAGTCTCTGTTTACTAGTTACAGTTCCAGGAATTACTGAACTACTAGTGCTCTGTTTACCAGATGAAATTCCAGTAGCTACTGAATTGCTAGTGCTATTACTGAATTCCTCTGATTACTAGTTGTAGTTCTGTTAGCTAGTAGTATTACTGGATTACTGAATCGTGAGTTGCATGATTTCAGAACCCTCCGCACTTACTGTTGTTTTGTTCCTAGTATTAATTGGATGTACTTCAGTAATAGAGGCTGGTTTCAATTTTAGCTAAAAGAACTTGTTGAATCTATGAATTTTGAGTAGAACTGTCACACTAGTCAAGGATCTTAATCACCTTGGCGTTGGAGGGCTATATAGAATAGCAACCCACTGTCTGAGAGTAAAATATGAAAATAATTTCTATATTTTTGTATTTTATCTACCTACTTCATCTACTATGTGTTTATGGATTTTCATATGAACATAGGATGGAATTGTAACATGTGTACGAGCATTGGAATTATTCTATTTATGTATGTAATCTATGAATATGTATGTCATTTGAGGAAAGTACTTGTTATTTGTGAAATTATTATTTACTTTATGTATTTAATTATGAAAGCATGGTCTCTTATATCTGCAATATTACAAACAAACGTGTGGTTGCAGATGAAGTTGTGTAGTGGTTTCGTTAGTATGATCCTTCAAGTGCCAGGGCGTACAACAGAACGTGTGGTTGCAGATGAAGTTGTGTAGTGGTTTCGTTAGTATGATCCCTCAAGTGCCAGGGCCGAACCGATCGAAAAGAGTAAAAGCTCAAACCCCCCAAAAAAAAACTTATGTCTGTTTTAAACCTTGCACATTTCACTGATTTAAATTTATTATGTGTCCACCATACCATAGCCACCTTCAGTCGGGTCATACACCACGCGCTGGCGCTCTGGATGCATCTCAGTGCAGGATGCCCGGGCTGCAGTACGTCCATTGAGCCACCCATCGGCGACGGCGTGGTAGGCCAGCATCGGTGAGATGGATGCCGTCCCAGACCAGGTGCTTCTCCCGGGTCACCGCAGGCGCTCGACCCAGACATGCCGCACCACGCCCTGTTGTTGTAGTTGTAGGAGCCCTGCCCGCCAGCGCCGCAGCACACTCTCAACCATATTTCAGCCCTGTGCACAGGCAAAACACACACATGGTATTCATTTGCATCAGGCTGTCTGTCGTGCGCATCAAACAAGGACGGCATCGGCATGCCGGCCAAATGCAGGCCATTTTGCTGAGCTCACCAAGGCACTGCATGCGTGAGCGTTATGATGTGTGTGACTGTGCATCCTTTTGGCCCAATCCAGAAATCTATCCCACAAGGCCAGTCTCAATGTGAGGTTTTATAGGAGTTTCGTGAGCATTAAATTCACTGCTACAAGCAGTTTTGCTGACATGGCAGGGTAATTAAGAGGGGGGTTTCATGGGAT